>BMAU01020190.1:0-257500 GCA_019973935.1 Trichonephila clavipes
ATCACTAGCTACCATACCACACAAACGGGAGGACGTTTGAGTTCTAGACAGATTTAACGTGACAAATCCCCTACACGGCGGATATTTAGTGGAACTGGACTCGAACTCGTGAAAAGACATGTCACGATCTGATACCTATACCACTCGGCTACAGCAGCCACATTTTTGAAAGGAACTTTTATGTTATCTTTATCACGTATTACAAAAAAGAAATATTTAGATCAGAAAGAGTATTTTTAGAACATTTATTTTTATAAATGTGAAATTTTAAAAAACAATATTTGAAAAATTATTATCAAATATATCTTTAACAAATAAAAACTGTTTAACGTATATATCAAGAAACAATTTTAATTTCTATGACATATAGCTAGTCTGGTTATAAAATCATTTGGCTTGTAAGAAAAACATGCTAAAATTTTATGTTACAAAATATTTTCAGAAGTTATAAATATATTTTTTTTTCGTTTTTCTTCTATTTCCTGAATTGATTGTTTTGTATACTTTCAGTTTTAAACTATTTTATGTAATTTAAAAATAATTGTGCTTCCCTTTTTTGTATGTGAGTTACATTTTAATTTCAGGAAAATGAAGGAAACTTATGCAGAGAAATAACATTCTCTTTAAAATGGATAAGTAATTTAAAATTACTTTTTTTAGAGAGACTATAACTAAAGCTAAGTAACACATGTTTACTTCTTATTTGGAGTTAATTTCCATGAAACTAAATTTTTTTATTATTATTACATGCATAAATTCTGAAAGAAGAATTCATAAATATAATAAAAAAATCTCAAAGTTTTTAAGCATTTATATAGGTATTTGTTTAATTTTTATTCATTTGAAACGGCAAAATGTAAGAGTTAAAATACGAAAAAAAATTTTCACTACAAAATCATTTTACTTGTTAAAACAAAACAAAAAAATTAACTAATAAAATTAATCTAAAACAAAAATAAATAATAAAATGATTTTACTAAGTTGACTATGATCAAAACTTTCATTCATTCAATTCCTATTGTTACGTCACACACTTCCTATATATATATATATTTGTTTATTTATACGTATCTTGTTCGTTAATAAATTACTTTTTATTCATCCACAGAAGTTCAAATATATTTTTTAAATCATCAGGTGGATGACACTTTATATATGTTAATACGGTTTCTTCTAATATTAATTCATTTATTAAATTTTATTTTTTTAATTTTAAATTTATTCTGCGTTATTTTTTTTCCTGATAAAGTTAGAACTAGCACCAACAGATGGTGCCAGTACGTTTTTCTAATGAATTTTTCTTGGCTTCAAATATATTTTTTAAAACTTGCAGTGGATGGCACTTCATGTTGATACAGTTTTTTCAAATATTATATTTCATTAATTAAATTTAATTAACAAAAATAAAATTTTTGTTGACCTAAGTAGGAATTGACTCAATTTTTTTACTTGTTTAAATCTTCAGTTAAATACTGTTTTACTTTTACTGTTAATATACGATTCATATTTTTGAAGTGGAAGGGCCCTCAGTTTCAGGTACAGGTGTCTTTTTTCATTACTTGTTCAGGGTTTAAATTTAAAATGTCTGTTTTCAATCAGCTTCTAGCAGCTTTAAAATGTATGGTTAATCGGTAATCAGATTACAACGAGTCCTATCAATCGTACTTTGAAATCTTGGAAAATTTAACGGATTTTTTCAGTTTTTTTTGCTGGTTTAGAAATTTCACATTTGTTAAGAAATGAGACATTCTATTTAATACATCGTGCACAAAACTCATTTTTTGAAAGTGATATAATCATGGAACTATATAAAGAGTAAAAAACATTTCCGTCTCACTTATTTTCATATTGCTAGAATAGAAAAATTCTTGATCTGTTTTCTGTTAAGTAAAAGCGTAGAGAAAAAATAGATCATTTGAAATTACATAAGGTAACCTTCAAGAAATATAATCTTTCACCAAAACAAGATATATGTTTTTCTCAGCTTTACTTTCGTGCTCTTCACTCATACAATTTTCTAAAAAAATAGAGTTTGTCTTGTTCCAGATTAAAAAAGACATTTTTTTTATAACCTAATATTTTACCGAGTGCTTTCATAAAAGAAATGTTGGAACATTATTTAAAACTGTGAATAAAAAGATTATATTCTTTTGTATTCCATTTACTGTAAAGTTTTCTACATTTGAAATCATGTTTTTTTCTATAAGATGATGATATTGTTATTTTACAAGAGCTAGTAAAGTTTATTATATTTCATTGACTATAAAACTTTTAACTAAATATTCTATAATTTATTAAATAGATTTAACACACATCTCTAATGCATTGGTTAAAATTTTAATAATATTTTTAAAAAACCAAGACACAATTTAACAGCATGATCTCCTGCTCTGTGAAGCAGTACCTTTTGACAAATTGAATTGCTCCATCGTGATTGCACTTCTTTGATTGTACTTCACTGGATTCTTTCTCTATCCAAGTAAATAATACCCCCAATCTTTCAGAATGCAATTTGCAACCACCTCTTGAAATAATTTCTATTATACCTGTGGTCACTGTTTAATTCTACACTAATGGAATAATTATTGTTTCTCAGATGCAGTATTTATACCACGTAAAGGTTCCTTACACATTCATAAAATATATTCCAATTGTTATTCTATTTTTTGTTAAGAGTTAATTACCATAGGTATGGGTCTCAATTCTGTTACAACATTTCCTGACAAGAATAAAATACAAATTCTATCTTAGAGTTGAAGCTCCAATCAGCACATTTAGTGAAACATACGTAGCATGATCCAAAAGTTCAGAGACAAAGTGTGAAAACCCCTACCTTGAATAATTCTCAAAACCGAAGCACATCCACCTTTAAAGTAGTCCTCTTGAGCGACGATAAATTTCTGGCAACGTTCGTATAAATTCTAGAAGCACGGCTAGAAGCCATTTTAAAACCTCCTGTAAGGCCTCCAACTATGCTTCTTTTACCTCATTTGTTGGCATAAAACGGCGTCCTTGTACCTGTGTTTTCACTGATGGGAACAGATACCAAGTTGCACGGGGCTATTACTGGTGATTAGGGGGATGTGGAAGCACGTTAGTGCGAGTTTTAGCGAGGAAGTCTTTAACCAATTGTGACCGATGTGTTGGTGCGTTGTCATGCAGATGATACCAATCGTCACTCTGCCAGAACTGAGGCCATTTACGACGAATAGATTCCCTCAAATGATGTCTTTTAGAAGTGTGTAGCCTCAGCGATTTGTGCAAGTGTTTGACGACGATCTCTTTGAACACATTCAGACACCAACGCATAGTTTTTTGCATTCCGTGAAGTCGAGGTCGTCCAAAGTGTTCATTGCCTTCGATGGATTTTCAGTCCTCTTTAAAGCGCTGATGGCATTCGTAACTCTTGGATCTCGCCAAGGTACAACTTATTTAGTATTTGCAAAATCTCCAAGGGTGTTTTACCTAAGCGTTCTAAGTGAATTTAATGTTCAACACTGTTCTAGAAAAGCTATTTACTTTCAAAGCCATTTTTTATTGCATCGTGGTGCAAAGCAAACTAGCTTGGAAGATAACAGCTACGCGTGTGGTTCGGTCCATGACATGGACTAAACCAACGTGCTTTGTTAGTGGAAGGTTGGGAGAATTAATTTCAAGTGGTTTTTAACTTTAGGTACTTGCTTTTGTTGCCGTCAATGGCAGCAGTACCCGAATTTTTCGATTGTACTACGTAGTACGAAATGCTATTAGTGGCTATTTTAAATAAATTGAAGTAGCGGTCTTTTCCCCAAGAAATACCTTTACAATGAATTCCTTCTCTAGTAGTATACAGATAACGAGATTGCAGACACATTGACTAAAAGAAGTGCAAGTTAGTCATTAGTTTTTCTGGCATATTTGATTTCTATGGAACAGTATTTGAAAATAAAGTTAAAAGCAGTGCCACTTAGACACTGTACCAGAGGCATCATGGCTTTTTTTCTTTTAATTACTCTAATGGAATCAATTTTTGCCAATTTGTGCCAAATTTTGCATGAATCAAGCCTCTGTTAATCACATTTTAGATTTTTTTTAGTACTTCAAACAAGAATTTAATACCAATCCCGTAAAAGATAGTTTCTAGATTTACTTCTTGTACAAAATGTTTTAGTCTAGCAATGCCGGTCTTTGGAGATTTCCAAGCATAACAAAAAAACCTTATTAAACAGTTGAATTCAGATTTAATGCATAGTTGTAAAGTTTTAGCTTTGAAAAATTCAAATATTATTTGTGGTATAAAATTATTTATATATAATTAAAGTATAAATTGATTTAGATGTCTACATTTATGATTTTATATTACAGTGTTGTTATGAATGAAAAATATCTACTTTAGTGCTTTAGAAATGGACAGAGTTTTAGTTCTTAAAAATAAGTTAACTTAAGTTAAGCAACTCAAAGAAAAAAAAACTATATTTCGGAAACATAAATAAGAAGTGGAATTAAATTAAATGTATTTGATTTGGGATATATATAACACTTATCCACGTTTCATTTTTTTTCTTGTTAGATCAAAATTTATATCTCTTACATTTTTTCTTGAAATAACATCTAACACCTCATATTGAATTTAAAATTTCAAATCATGTTATTACTTCAGTAACTTTTGTAAATGACGTACACACTAACCACACCAGTGGATTAGGTTACAGTTATTCGGTAATGTATATTTTAAAAGTGATACACATAAAATAATCCAAAATAATCGATTGGAATGGAATGATAATTTGACAATGTTAAAGGAATCCAAGAAAGCATTCTTGAATTACAGATGCATTATAAATAAAACTCAAACTATTACTTAATACATGCAAAATTTAAACTTAAATTGAATATTACAGACAAAAGATACTTAAATAAAAACGATGAGGAATAAAACAGCTACAGGAGAAATTAAACTGTTATTTCTAAAAAATGCAACACCATGAAGGATTAACCAGAATTACATGAACTTTAATACACAAACGACTTGCATTAGTGCAAATAAATGACGAAAGTCTCAAAGCAAAAAAGCAATATTAAGTGTCCGAAATCAGTATTCGGTGTGGCCGCCACGCGCTACAACAAGAGCTGCTATACGACGTGGTGTTGAGCCCAACACATTTTGAATGTCTGCTTGTAGAAGAAAAAATCCCATATTGCTTGTAAGCGCAGCAAAATTTCGTGATTGAAGCTGCAGGCTGCGGATCATGAGTGAGACGCCGACCAACCAACTCCCAGATGGGCTCAATAAGTGACATATCCGGCGAATAAGCAGGCCAAGAAAGAAGTTGCCGAGCAGAAGTCTCGAACAGTCTTTGCAACAAGTGGGTGGGCATTATACTGCTGAAAGATAGCTCCAGAGATGCCTTAAAGGAAGAAAACGACTTCAGGCTGTAGCACTTCACGAACGTACCTGTTTCTATTGAGTTTACCTTCAATTCGTAGCAAATTGGATAGTTCATGATACGAAATCACACCCCAAACCATAACTCCGAGTGTTAGGTCACTATGTCGTTCGATAACGCACTCAGGAAGGCGGCCTTCACCGACATAGCGTCTAACACGAATGCGGCCATCACGGTCCCAGAAATTGAAGCGTGATTTATCTGAAAAGACAACTTGGTGCTAATCAGCTTGCCAGGCTCTGTGCTTATGAGCCCATTGCAGACTCTGCCATCGATGATTTACCGTGAGGGGGGATCTTGTATAAAGGCATTCTTGCACGCAATCCACGGTGCAGTAGACGTCGACGAATTGAGGAAGCCAACATTAGTACACCTGTAGTAGTAGACCAACGTACTGTCAACTGCCAGGAGGAAGCTGTAAGGCCATTCACTGCCAAGCGGTTAAGTTTTCGATCATCACGCCCTGACGTCACTTTCCGTCTTGTACTGACAGTGTTTCGAGTTGTTCGGTGCTTGTCGGTCCGCTGCTTTCAAATTCACATCACTATGAAACTGTTCCGCTGCACACGAGCTTCTATAGCGCACAGGAAAGCCCTCCTTCTCCAAGACCGATAATCCTCCCACGTTCAAACTCCGTAAGAGTTGTTGGAATTTCTCCTTATTTCGACGTGGAGGCATACTTAGGTTTCACTAAACGTTCGCCACTAACAAGTAATCCTTTGCTATTTTGAACGTCCCGGTACAGATCTCTATTTATACGCTTTCAGCATCAGTAATGATAGCGCTGCGCACGCCACGCATGCGCGGTGCCTTTGAAACTTTACCATATTACTTAACATCCTATAATCGATATGTGATACAAAGTTTATTTAATTCTGATGATTGCTTCATGGTGTTGCATTTTTTTTACACACAGCAGAATAACACCTGATAAAAATAAATACTACGTGTAAAATAGATTCACTTTAAGTAGAAGTCCAATGTTTGAATTATTCTAAAAAATTGCTGTTACTAATGAGAGAGAAATATCTTTTTAAACCAGAAAAACTGAAGCTTTCTGAACTTTACACTAATGAATACTTTAGTTTAATAGAATTTTAACTAATACTCTTTAAACTAGTATTATGTGCGTAAATTATTCACAATATTTTTTATACTGTATATAATACGAATAATTGAGTCTTCAATTTATAAAATGAAATATTTATCAAATTATGCGCAAATATACCGAGCAGCTTTTAAAATGAAATGTGATTATATATATGGGGTTTGAATCTTTAAAAAGACTTCTCTTCTTTCATTTTATGAGAAATTTACATTCTCGTATATTTAACTCAGTACTTTGCACTAAACTTTATTTTCAAATGAACTTTTGTATAAATTTAAGTGTTGTGACGTTTCTACAGTAATTGAAGTATAATTCAATATTACACTTCGTAAGTCTTGCCACACATTTTCGTAATTAAATTATTCTCTCTCATTGTAAAAAAATAAAATAATATTAAACGGAAAAGTAATATTCAGATTAAAATAATTATTGCCATTTAATAAAACATAGTTTTAAAGGTGTTTGAAATTCTACTGCGGTTTTCTTGTTTTGCTTATGATCTCTCATCATGAATTATCTATGTAAAAATTAATTACTATATAAAACAAATTGATAAAAAAAATAACCCAAGCAATCTCAATGTTTTATTCAAGCCTTTATTTTGATGTATTTTTAATATATGAGGGATTACCAAGAAAATTATGATTAATAATGGAACACAATTTGTAGGATAATCACAACAAGTGTTATCTATAGGATGTCAATAAGTTGGTGAGCTCAGTTTATCAGCCTCAAGCTAATCCTGTAGAAAAGTAAAATAGAGATAGGAATCCTAGATAAGAAGTATTAATACGTAGTAGTTATTATAGACCTTAGGGTGAGAAACTGGTAACAATTCAATTTGCTAAGAGCATTCCAAAACGAGAAACAGCACATCAGATAATTGCTTACTAATGTGATATTACTCTTGATTTTCGATTGTACGGCAAAAACAATCTCATCCACGAAGTAATATTTTATTTAAACGATTTGTAAATGCTTCTGTAGTAGTTAGACACTCGGTTAAAAACAGTAAAAGGAACGTAAGAAAGATTTAGATATAAAATGGATAGTGAATTTAAATTTAACCCTTTATCTGCTGACGGTACTTATAAGTACCATCTACTTTAAAATTGCGTATACTAACCATTTTTACGAATATTCTGACGATATTTAGCAGGAATAATCTTTTAATTCCACTCTTACAGGATATATGACATCATGGGTTCTATAATGAGTATTTAAACGGGGAAGGTGTGAATAATTTTAAAACAGAAATTGCGTTATCAGCTGACATTTTGATCGGACTGTGGAGATTGTCATTTTCGTTCCGTAAAGGTAATTAACGTTAAAAGGTAAAAGTCTTGTTTTTTGTATGTTAGTTATGACCTAAGAAAATGAGTTGAATATTTATTTTAAGTGAACAGAGTATATAATTAATTTTACAGCTGAATAACTGCAGTATTTATAAGTGCCGACAATACACTGGATGTTAGAGTAAGAACTTCGCTTATTTTCTTCGGTGTAGCTTATGATGCGAAGCCTTATCGTTAATATTAGTGAAAGCAACCCAAGTTAGATATTCGTAAATCGCATCATGGCCAAAGTTAAATAATATAAAGAATTCTAAAATTAATGACTCGTTTTGTTTAAATTACAGCCAATTTTATTGATGCACAGTTAAAAAGATTTAGGTTTACAAAGCACAATTAAAAGGATTTAGGTTTTACAAAACAAGAAGATCAATACAAAAATATTTAGCTTGAGAAAGGGGGAGTGCTGATGATGGGAGTGGGTCATGTCCGGCACTAGGTGGTCCGGTGAAGTTCCAACGTTAGTTCTGCAAATCTGGGAGAGCGCCTCTGTCGAAAATTCGGGTGTGTTGCCTTTTATTCCGCACCTCATCACCCAAAACTCCTGGAGCCGAACTATTTGCTGTTTCCTGGATTTTGCCTCCGATTGGACAAAACTGCCAGCGCAATAATACACGACGTTGAATTTATGCGTTCACTGAACTCAGAAAAGCGCGGGAATATTTTGACACTCCCCACCGAAGGAACTTCACCACATCCGGTTAAGGAGGACTCGTATAAGAATTTCTTGAAAGCAAGGGATAATTTCTAAAACCATGGAAAACTCCCGGCCTCCCATCACTTATTACTATTTTTCGTTATGTTGTAGCTTCATTACTATAGTGTAATAGTGTTATCTTTTTTTGGTATTTCTTTTTAGATTAACTATTTTTTAATTATTTTATTTTAACGTTTTGAAACAATTTTGATCTTAGAATTTGAGCTTGAGTTTTTTGCCACATAATTAAATGAAATATCTATTCTTTACTCAAAAATTAACAACATTCTAATTTTCTCATATGTAACTGAGATTTAACGATAATATAGAAGGTTTTCAAGGTGCTATTATTACTTTCCCCCCTTTTTTCTTAGAATATCTGGAAGAAAGAAGCTTATTTTTGAAGAGGCTTTGGATTTATTACAGAGCCTCCATCTAAGTTAACAGATTCTTCAGATGAAGAAGTCCCAGAAAATAATCTGCTGAAATTTTCGTTAGATTCTTAAGAAGACAATCAAGAGAGTGAATAAGAGTCAAAGTACAGTAATTCAAGTTAAAAAAATATAGTATTTCCTTCACCAGGATGGAGTGCTTTGTAAGACACTCAATAGAAATCTCACTCAAATGCACAACATGCAATGATTTTTTTTGTTTTAATGAAAAGGAATACTGTTTCTACGAATATCATCAAACTAAGTTTTTATGAAAACCTGCTTTTATGTGTAAAAAACATAAATAAGTTTTTAAAAAAATTCATAATTTTCAAAAATAAATATTTTAATACTATGTTCTTTGGTTATCTTGTTCTTTATTAATACTCTTTGGCTATTTAAAATTCTTAAGAGTTAAGACTCCATTAAAAAAGTGATACGGTCATTTTGCATTATGAGAATATTTTAGACCTCCGTGTACTGACGGTGGTTGAACACACCCATCTGAACATCATTTTTTTTCTTGCCGCACTGAGGAACATAGGTCTAACAGACGGGTACGTAATTTTTTAAAAATTTTATTACCTTAACGACTCTATTAAATGTCCTTATAGCGCATGAAATTGAGTATGGCTAAAATAAGATGCGTGGGGTTAAATCAAGCGCAATAGTATGTTTTCATCACTGGAATTGTAACTAGTATTATCCATCTAATAGACGGTGATAGATCAGAAAAATCGCACATATCGTGAGTTGAAAAAAATCGCTATGTACCACCATGTGATCTTCTTACTGGGTAGAGTCCAACTGAAGATGTCAAGGCAGCCCTCCCCAAAAATCACACCACAGCGTTATCCCCAGGCTTCAAAGCAAATCATCCCCATCTGAGAGACGGATGTTTCGGTCATAGGATTAAAGTGCCGATTTTAATTAATTAGCGCTTACTGATTACAATTAAGAAAATTGAGTATTTTATTAATGTATATCTCTTAAATTTTTACGTAGAGGTTCAAAAAATATTATACGAAAAAAAAAATACAGTAAATCATAATGCGGCAGATAAAGCGTTAAATCAGCGGTCGTGTTCGGGTAGTGTTATATCAAGCTTAACACTCAATGAAAGCGAATAACAAAATTTTTGCCTCGATGTGATGAGCTATGTATAATATTAAGAAATCGATTTGAAAACTTTTTATGTTAAAGAGTTAGTACAAAATTTTTTATCCCCTTAGGTTCTTGTTACATTTTGTGTAGATGTGGATGGGATTAAGCAAAGACAATGGAGCCAGTTTAAGATCCAGAATAAACAGCAAAATTGTGATTAAATAATAAAATTTACTAACAATATTGAAAAAGTTTCTTTCTAAAATTGTAATAAGAGCAATTGAATGCTAAATAATGATCTTTTTAATTCAAAATTTCCTTAAGAGCAAATAATTTCAGCATCTTTGCGAAAAAAAAAGCAAAAGGGAATAGCAAATATAATTATAGATCAACATATTATGTATTAGATTTTATGTATTGTTTATAAGAGAGAGCATAGCTTTTATAAAATATTCAAACACAGAGTATATTTTGAAATTGTTTATAGTTTTAAGGTGTTGTGATGTAAATAAATACTTTTTATGTCAAATATAATTTATTATGTTATTGTAAATATATATATTACTGCTCCAATATGGAAGTTTAATAATACTAAAGTTAAAATCAAATCTTCCATTTAGTTATTTACCAATTCATATATTATTTATAGTGTAAAATTATGAAAATATGTGGTATTAGGGTTATTACTTGTTACAATCATGTTAAGGTAATTTGGATAGAAACTAATGTTATACTTGAAATTTTTATGATATCTAAAAACTAAAGTGTCATTCACTTTTCTATATGAATAGTATCTTTTACTGTCTATTAAGTTTTATTCATAAAAAAGTAAACATACTCTGGTTTGGTGTTTACTTACTAGTCCATCCAGAAGTAAGACTTTAGCCTGCTTATGATAATTTCCATTGCAATAAATATAATTAAGTTTGACAGTCGTGTAAGATATATAACACAATTTATGATTAAACAACCATTATTATTGTAAAACATTTGCTAATAAATTTTAATCATCATCATTAATTACATAGCATTGACAGGTCATAAGTCAATGTGAGTGAGGATAAACTAAATCCTTCTGAACCAGACGTTTTCAAACAGTTTTACTGGCAGCCTAATTGATCCAATTACTAGCATAAAACCCAGTATGAAATCCTTAGCTAAAATTAATAAATTGATAGAACCAAAAATCACACACACAGAGCACAATTAAAAAAATAAATTCAAGAAGAAACATTCAATATACTGTCTAATTTTTAAAACATTTTGATGGAATTTTGTGTTCAAACTTCCACTACATTACGAAAATGTTCTTTACTTTCAATTTATTTTTCAGTTGGTTATCTAAGCAGAAATAACATTTGTAACGAAAAAAATCACACTTTTATCAACAGAACTATCAAGCAAATGTATTACATTTGTATACATTACCTTAGTATACGTGTAATTTACCAAATTTCTTCACAGGCACTTCTACATACAACACTTCCAGACAATTCCATAAGGATTGGAGTCCGTTGCATGATTTGAGATTCTAAATTATGAAATCTGTAACTAATAGAGCTCTTGAATTGTTTTGAAGGTAACAATAAAAAGCAATTAAACACTAAAGATAATTATGTGTCGTACTAGTTAATCAAATTTACAACTGTTAAGAGCTGTGTAGTATTTTACAAGCAATCTTTTTCAGTTTTATTCCGATAACAACTACAAGATTAATAGTGTTCTAGAGCCCGTCATCATTGTCCCCGTTGTCTCGTTACTTAACTATGTCAAGACCTCACTTCCGATGGGCACATATAATTACGAAATTACCCCACTAACATCTGCGGACAAGTCAAACACTTGACTTAATGATCTCTATATTCCTACTCTTTACGACAGAGAAAAGCTCTTGTGCTCCAGAGGTCTTATTTTTAATCGCTGTTTACTTCTGAAGAGAGGTAAGATCATCTTTTTTCTTCCTGGAACAGTGCGTTTTGAAAATAATTTAAATAGTGGCTTTTCGAAATAATTCCCCATTAGGATTTATATTTTTCTTTAATTACTGCTATAAAAAAAGTCTTTGAAATGATTTGTTTCCCTACAATATATATAAAAAAAAAAACGTTTTATAACATAATTTGTCTTATTCTTCCTCTACATAAGTTACGTGACGAACTTATTGCTGAAAGTAATACCCTTTTCAGGTAAGCATAAGCTTAATATTAAACCTTATATATATTTTACATAATGCAATTTTGAAACTCCCTCCACACACAATCACTCATCTATCTATCTATCTATCTATCTATCTATCTATCTATCTATCTATCTATCTATCTATCTATCTATCTATCTATCTATTTATCTATCTATCTCTCTCTCTCTCTCTCTCTCTCTCTCTCTATATATATATATATATATGACATGTCATATATATATCTCTCTCTCTATATATATGACATGTCATATATATATATATATATATATATATATATATATGACATGTTTGAATCAGAAACAGACTTAATTAGAAAAAGGATCTTTATTCAATCATTTCTACATCTCTTTTGACGATAAGAGCTGAGTGGAAAAAGTATGCCACGGGAAGTTATAAGTGGGTTAACACTTAAAATACAGATGCGGTAAGTATCACGGAGTTTATGATTGTATTTAAAAGTTAATGCTGACATATAGGGCTATTAAATCTAACGATCTGGAATTAGACATGTTTATTGGCTAGACCATATGTTCGGAAGAAATAAATGGATGATTAGTTTGATACTTGAAGAAGAAATGAAAAGTATGAGTTAAGTGCTAGTTAGGGAATTTAATTTTTAATCTAATTTAATTATCCTTACACACACACACACACACACACACACACACACACACACACACACACACACACACACACACACACACACACACACACACACACACACACACACACACACACACACACACACACACACACACACACACACACACACACACACACACACACACACACACACACACACACACACACACACACACACACACACACACACACACACACACACACACACACACACACACACGCAGGCACGCGCAAGCACGCACACACACACATATATATACGCATATATATATATATATATATATACTCATATATATATATATATATATATATATATATATATATATATATATATATATATATATATATATATATATATATATATATACGGAAAGTATTTATTTGTGTTTGTTCTTGAGAAAAAAATGATTGTAGCTTCAGAGTAAAATTTCGTCGATTGATAAAATATTGATTATTTAGGGTGTTCGAAAAGTACGGCTACAGATTTAAAATATACAAACAAAGGTTTTCACTTACGGTTTCTTATTTCTCTTAAAGAAAATATTAAAATTTCTGTTTAGTGAACTGCAAACAAGATGGTGCAACGTCCATGTTTCCTTCTTTATTCATAATTACTTCCCTATAAGAATAAGCACAAATCGAATTTAAAATCTGCAACATGTGTACAGTATAAATTTAGAATTACCTATAAGCAAAGTCCACTTTCAAGATTCTCAGGTGGCATGACAGAGTTTTGACGATAGCTTGTGAATTATCAAAAACAAAACCTGGACTCCCAAACTAAAGCTGTGATGACGTTAATTGTTTTGACTTGATATGTTGCGAGTGACTAATGGTGCGTGCAGTAAGACATGGCAAAAAGAACTTTAGCCTTTTCTTTATGGAACATCAAAGCCGTAAGTAAATATTTTTGTTTATTTGTAATTAAACTTCGAAAGTGTAGCTATACTTTTCAGACACACCCGGTATATTTTCTAGTACGATTACTAGTAGACGATCATTCTAAGAATCCTATTAAGATATCCTGGTTTAAAATCATTATTTTCTTCAAAGAATTCAAAATTTATTTTTTAGTCTATTTTTATATTCTGTTTAATAAGCTGTCTAAAAGTATCTTACTTTTAACTTTGAGTCAATCAGAAAAACAATTACAGCAGTTTTTGTTTGGCGTAGTAAGCCCAAATCGAAACAGGAAATGTGAGTTTTCAGTTGATTTTTACTCGCAAAATACGATTTTTATTTATTTAAAATATTTTAACGAATTATTTTCATGTTTAGTAATCTTTGTTGAAATTTTAAATGTTTTGACATATATATTTAGTTTTCAAATAGGCAACAGTTCAACTGATAGCAACTCGTTTAAATCAAAACAAACATTGCAATTTTTTAGCAGTTGTGTTGAAAATTAGAGCTCTTTAGATCTTTTGTTATTAGTATTTTTATATAGAGTTAAAGTTATTTTTCATTACATTAAAGTTATCATGCCCAAAACTAGATCAGTGAGGCCAAAAAAAAGAAGAGATTTCCAGAGAGCAGAATTTGTCGGAATTTCGTTGAAAGAAAAACCAACGCATCTTCCAAATTCAGTTATCAATTATATTAAAACTATTTATATGGATCTTTGTGCGAGCAAACTCTCCTAAGAAAGTATCTTCACGGGAAAATTCAGAACAGCAGTCGTGTGGAGTAGAATCCCGAAAGAGACCTTTTTTGAGCTACAGACACTCCGCTTAGGGACTTATATTGCAATAATACTTTTTAATTCTGGGTTTGCTGGTTTATTACTTCTACTTGAAAAGTTAGAAATGAAATTAGGGCCTGAAATGAAGGGATATTTTTGACTTCTCGACAATACGAGAATTGTTGATTCAACGAGGCATTCTAAACCAGATAACAAACTGTTCCGTAAAAAAAGAAAAGATCTTAAAAAATGTAAACTTTGAAGTATGAAGTTCAGGAAGGCACCACGTACAAACTGGAGAGTTTTATAATACCTTCTTAAATCTTTAAAAAGTTTTATATTAAATATAAATTTTATTTTGTATTTTATAAAGAAAATTGTTTTTGTACATAATGTTTAACGGTAAGAATGATATGTCTTAAAGTAATTCAAATATTCTTATGAAATTTTTTGAGTTTGTTTTTTTATAATAATGATTGCTTTCTGCTAAAAGCTAAGGGTAATTAAGTTACTCTTAAATGTAACCTTATATGAAAAAAAAGTTTTTTTAAAGAAAAATTCCAGGTTTTTATAGATTGAACCCCTATATTTCCTAATTTTACTGTAAAACGAGTTTTCTTAATAGACAGAATAGTTAAACATTGAAGAATTTTATTCCTGCAAAAATTGTTTTTCTCTTTGGTTTTAGTAGAGTAGTTTGCAAAGGAGCACATTTTTGTAATATTTTGGTTAATTTCTCAATATTTTGAAAAATACTTTTTCAAAAAATTCTTTTGGCTGTATTTTTATAGTTTTGCAACATACTTAAAATAAATAACAATTAAATAATTATTCAAGCTATATTTTAGAAAATTGTCCCTGAACCCAGTCAGATACCTTAAATGTGAATTTACATACTTCTCAAACAATAATCTCTTATTTTATTTCGATTAGGGTAGAGTTTCCAGACTAGATGTAACTTTTCGATCATCTACTTGCCAATTTGAATTTGAAATAGCCAACAGATTTCGTTAAAGCTTAGTTACGTTGGTCTATAATTATTTTGGTGGCTGAGATAAACTTTACTATAATGTAACTAAGAAAAAATGAAATGAAATAACTTGATAGAATAAAAAGTAAGGAAATATATCAAGTTCTTTATGAACAATATTCAATTTTAGAGATTTAATAAAGTTCTGAAAAATAGAAGGGCATGATATTAATTTAGAAACCCAGTGGTCAGTGGTCGTGCTTCCACGCTACAGTTCTCGGTTTCAAATCCCTATCTGGGCAAAGTCAACTTAGCCTTTCATTCTTTCAGTGGGTTGATAAAATGAGTACCAAACTTGCTTGGGAATTAAACAATGAAGGTTTTGCTTTAGAGTGACCACCAGTTCGGAACATCCACTCATTTACTTCAATGCTAAGGTCACGTATACTGAGATGGGCCCATTGGCCCTCATGGGCTGGCCGCTACTGAGTTTAATTTAGTTTATTATATTACTTTAAGGGAATCTAATAGATTTTTTTTATTTCTTTTGTTTCAAATGCAGGTGCAAATTGGTAATTGCCATTGCAGACCTTGTACATTCTCCGGGAGCTGGCATCTCTTTTTGTTGCCCCTCATAGGTAGATAAACATTGCATCAATGTAATTTTGTCATTCAGTTTACGCTCCAGAGGGAGTCGAAGGCGCAAACTTGGGCATACGAGGCCAGCGACTCACAAATTACGACCCCAGCTGGGTAATCAAAAATATAAAATTGAAATAAAAATTTTGAAAAAATTAAACTAAAATCAACATAAAATTTTTTTTTAAAAAAATTATTCTTCCAATGTTTTATTTCAGAATCATCCCACCTATTTCATTTTCTTTTATTTTTTTCGTTCTTTCTGTGTGAGATAGTCTCATGAAATAACTTTAAAATATTTTTTTACGGAAAGATGAAGAATTTCTTTCTCTCGCTTTCGAGTACAATATGAACTATAACATTCACCAGCATTGTATTTATCATATTTAAACAATAAATTAATATCTGTAACCATGATATGTCTCTTAAAAGCACAATATAATAGGGTTTTATTAGTACAGGGTAGGGCGTGAGAACTTCCAATTTTGAAAGTGCAATAAAGCACACTACATGTTTCATTCGACTTTATTGTTATTTTCCGTCCACCACACAACATTGGAAATTTGAATTTACACACTTTTAAACATGTCTGTGTTAAATGTCACCCTCCCTTATCGATGCACTGATGCAGTCCATTTCGGAAACTTTGAGTCACCTTTTCATGCATATCGACCTCGATTCTGTCCATTTTGGCTCAGATGTTGTTCCTTAGGTCTTCTAGGTTCTTGGAAAGATCTTTGTAAACCAGGGACTAGGAAAAGCGTAATTAGAGGTATAGAAATTAATTTTGTGTGGTTTCCAAACGAAGAGTTTCTTAGCATGACCTGCAAATTAAATAAAAGCAAATGGTCAGTAAATGAATACATTTATATCAATGAAAAACAGTTACAATGTAGTATTTCATAGAAATATTCGTGTGATTAAATTAATTTAAACCAAACTTATTATACACCTTACACACTGGTTGTTAGAGAAGATAAGTCAACTGCAAAACCACAGTAAATAAATACATCTATATCAATGAAAAACAGTTAAAATGTAGTATTTCATAGAAATATTCGTGTGATTAAATTAAGTTAAGCCAAACTTATTTTACACCTTTCACACTGGTTGTTAGAGAAGTTAAGTCAATTCCAAAACCAAGACTGGCTTTTTAAAGCATTATGAAAAGTATGTATTTTCAAATGACTCTTTTAAATATGGACCAAATATTACTCAATATTTAGACATCACATTAAAATTTCGCAAACACAAAATAGCAATTTGTATTGATATAGAATACAATCTGTTATAGATTATGATTGCTACTCTAAATAAATTCACAAGCCATCAATAATCGAAGGCTCGTCTCTCTTTTAGGGCAGACATATATTTAAACTATAAAACTTAGACTTGCTTTAAAGCCACCTTATCTGCGGAAACATTCGGTGCATAAAGTTTGGGAATATATAAATTATTTTCATTATGTAAGCGAATTAATAGCTAGTTACAAAACTGGTAAGAAGAAAATGAGATTTAGAGCTTCAGGGATAAATTAAATCTTCACGTTGGGAAAGACTTACATTGGGGGATTATTTAGGGAATTGATTTATATCTCATTCTCTCACATTTGTTATCATGGGCATATTACGATGAATTTACCAATTATACATATATATATATATATATATATCTTTCATTTTCATTATGAAGTTATTTACTTAGGTATACGCAATCAGTCAGAATTATCTCCTATGACTTATTTTGATTTTATGCCTTTCGATATTCGATTTCACGTATTCGAAATGCATTGTGGAGGATAGCATGGGCGATAATTACAGTCGATACATAATATAATGTTTTTGTGTTTTATAAAGAAAATTATTGTATTTAATGCTTATGTATTAAACTTAGTAGTGTTAGAATGTGTACCTATGGAGTGATTGCTTGAATATTAACAAGTCGCACTGTTCAGTTACATCATGGCTTTGGGTTATGAACCTCATAATTTTGAACCACGGTCAAGAGGCGAGGACGGCTCCTGAGCCGGAATCCCCTCTGCTAACTTCTACACAACATCAACTGGAGCCTCGGCATATTTATCGTGTATCAGCTCCCTCTGCAAGTTGGGTCTTTAGCTTTACTAGACTCGAACTCATGATACGTCAGCTTCGAGTCCGTTACCTTGACCACTAGACTACCACGGCGATGGCCAATGAAAAGCTAAGGATTGCATATAACACCATCGACCTATTTCGTAAAACGAAAAGACATTGCTAATTAAAAAAAATATTACCAAATGTTGTCATCGTTATTATTACTGTGTTCAAATGTGGACGGGGAACAGTTTCCACTATTTATAATATATCGCAGGATATAAGCTTACGACATTAAATTAACATTTACTACTTTTAACATTAAATACTACAATTGATAGCTTTTCTCATTGTGTTTTATGCATTTGAATTTTACTTAAATTTTTTAGGTAATAATAAGCCATTTTTCGGTAATAAGTTTTTTATCACTTGTGAAGTAAATGTTTCTGACGCTGAGAGAAAAAGTTACGTAATACGATTGATAAATAAAGACATCAATATTTTTGAATTGCTATTTTACTCATACTTTTAAATTGATTTTAACTTACGAAATAATAATGTAGTCTATCTCTTTAGACTGATTTTCGAATTTTTGAGGATAAAATGTTTTTATTATTATTCTGCTTTTTTTAAAATAGTACAAGTAATATTTGGCGATTTTAGTGAAATATAATTCTGTAATTCTGTTAATGTTTTAAACGTTTCTATAACTAAGTCAATTGGAAGTTACGGAAAAAAAAAAGAGTTGACTTCACTTCCAGAAAAATCTAAAATAAAAATCATTGCTTAAATACGGAGAAAATTTAGAGTAAATATCACATAGGCTTTCACTTTTTTTGGCTCGTTATATTCCCTTAATTAACAAAATTCTTCTATAGAGAGACATTTTAAGTACTATTTCATGACGAAGGTATTTCTTTTGATAATTCAAAATAAAAGCTTAATGTGAAAGAGGGAAATATGAAGCCGCATTTATGTGGACATACCTATGAGAAATCATTACATTTAAGGCTGTTTTCGGCTAATTTTAAAGTATAGGACCCGAATTCGGAATGTTTTTTCAGATTTAAAAGTACTCAGACATTAATATTATACTCTGGCTTCACTATCCTGTAGAGCAAGGGTGTCCAACATGTGGCCCGCGGGCCGTATGTGGCCGGCCAGAACATAAATTGCGGCCCACCGACTCTTTTTTTAAAAATTTTTAAAATATCAGGTTTTTAAAGTTTTTTTTATTTTGAAATTTATTTCAGGGGAAATTTAATATATATACATAAACTACAATGTAATCTATACAATCTACAATGCCTGTTACCTGTTTTTGTTTTAAAATAAATCCTTTTTGATAATAGAAATGTCCTTTAGATTAAAATAGATTTATATTTTATCAAGAAGTTACATTTGATTTTACTATTATAAATTACTTTTTTTAGAGTAAATTCCGAATTACATTATGCATATCCTTTACTATGGATGGTACATGATTCTCTGTGTGTGCGACTATCATTTCTCCTACTTCTTTTCTGTTTGGAGTACCCAAAAAGCAAGAGGCAGTCAGAGATGTTTTTTTTTTTTAAAAAGTTTTAAAATATTTTTAAAAAATATTCATAACGGTTAAGATAAAGGGCCATGCATACTTAATCGTTTGCGAATGATAGCACAATAAAATTTCAATAATGATTAATGAAAAATCAATTCAGAAGGAACACCGTACTTTTTTCAAGAAAGTGGCAACACACACTGTAATATTTTAAACATTATTTAATCATTGCATTATAATATTATATAAACATTATTATATTATTTATGTCTGATTACATGAAAAATATTGAAGACAATAATAACAATTCATTCTGTTTTAAATTTCCATACCAATAAATGTTTTTTTGGTTCCAAATATGATATAAAGGTACATATTTTTATGTACGGCCCGCGAGATTATAATGTTTTTCCGAAGTGGCCCGCAAGGTCATTTGAGTTGGCCCCTTCTGTAGATAATTTTATCCTATAGTTGATACATTTTCCCTTTTATAAAATATTTTTCTCATTTTTTCTCCTATACCTTAATGCTAAATAAGCTATCGCTTTACATGTTAAAAGGAAAAACTAATTATTTATGAAATATTTTGGAATTTCAAAAACACTATATTCTAAACAAATGCATGAGTTACAATGTCACAAATGTTTATAAAAACTGAAGTATTTTTTCTGTTCGAAAATGTGCTCCCCGTTAAGTTGTCACTCTTGTGCATATGACGAAAACATCCTTTACACATTCTTAAAAAACCACGGAAGCAATAATGGAATTATGTGCCTTAAATTTTCTTGCAATTAAATTAATTTCATACGTGTTAAAAATTCTCCGCTCTTTGTAATAAATCTGTTATTATACAACAGTTTCGGAGCCAATATAATCACGTTACTCTAAAACATAGTATCGTAAAAATAAATCCTCCATTAATTGGTTTCATACCTACGTTTAAAAAATTCTATTTGTGCCTAATTATATTTAGTGACACTCGTAACAAATACTGTTAGGAAAAGCAGTCTATCGAAAATTACGTGGAAGCTGCCCGGAAGAAATATTATCTATTCATATGATTAAGGTTTTTCTCTGTTTCATTTACTCAGCATCAAATGTAAGTCACAGCAAAAATAACTACTTAAAAACAAATCGCGTATTTCATTTGTTCCCGGGAAATGTGTTTCAAGATTTCTTTCTCTTTCTAATCAAATTTGTTTTCTTTCCGCAGCTTTCAACGAAATGTTGAAATGTCTTTTAAGACCTTGAAGAAGATTGCTTTTTTAAGTATTTTCTACTTGGTTCACACACAAAAATTTTAAATTACATTAATATCTTATCCTATTAGAAAGATGGGTTTTATGAGAGTGAAGCCAACAGAATTCTTTCAATTTATTATTTTTTAGCTTGGAGTTGCCGAAAACTGTATCTTATTTAAAAAAAGTCAAAAATATGTACATTTTATACGTTTAATGCGACAGAAAATACGTTTAAGGCGAAAAAACTTAAGACGAAATATCGGTTAACACGGAATAATACAACGGTCCCGCGCGACAAACTACTATGCATTTTCATGCATTTATTTTCTCTTAACCTGAAGCGAAAATCGCTTAACACGAAAATTTTTTCCTTCTGGGAATAAGAAAAATACGGAAAATACCAGCAATCCTACTGTATCATCGAAGAATTCGCTGCAATAGATGAAAACGTGTGTACAGCTCCGATTATGGCAGACAAAGATATTTTGGAGCTTGTTTAAAGATAAAAAAACATCATGGATACAGATTATAACGATAAATGATATATATATATATATATATATATATATATATATATATATATATATATATATAATGCAGCTCCTAATTCAATCGTGAAAAGAATGTGCAGTTATTTAGACGCATATTCCACTGGTGAAATGAATAGCAAAATATACGACATCGAACAATGTGTTGACAATTTGATGCTAAAATAGACAATTCAAAGAAAATATCAGTTTATATTCTAAAATTCAATAAATGTTTTGTTTTTCAAAAAAAACATGAAAATTTAAAATTTCCTTAAGTTTTCGTTAATTTTTTTGTTTCTTTGATTTTTATTAAATTCATACATGTATACATATATCTTTGTCAATATATGTACTCAAAAAACTTAATTTTGTTTAATATTAGGCTGGGGAAAAAGAAATCCGTTATTTTTGCATGAAATTCAAAACTTTATTTAACATGCTTCGGATTGTCCGATTTGGGTCAAATATGTACCGTTTTTTTGTATAGTTTGATGCCATTTTAAAGGTAGCTTCATATTGCCTTTCTCATAGAAGTCTTGGCTTTTATCGGCGAAAGACTCTAGTAATCGATTTTCACAATCTTCTCTTGATCCCAATTTCTTATCACTCTGGATGTTTTGCAATGAGAGAAAAAAGGTAATCATCGTTTGGTGCCAGGTCCGGACTATATGGTGGATGTATTAAAACTTTAAAATAAATGTTCTAGAGTTCCTGGCGAGTCACTACAGATGTGTGTGGCCTGGTGTTGTCCTGATGGAACACAATACCTCTTCTGTTGGCCAATTCTGGACGTTTCTGGTCAGTCACTAGCTTCAAACGGTCCAGTTGTTGACAGTAGATATATTTTAATTCAGCGTTTGGTTGTACGGAAGCAACTCATAATAAATTATTCTATTCCAGTCCCACCAAACACACAATAGAACCTTCCTGGCCGTTAGTCCTGGTTAGGCCACTGTTTGAGCTGCTTAACCGCGCTTTGACCACGATCGTTTTTGCACAATAATGTAGTATGTGACTCATTTCTCAACCCCAGTCACTATCCGTTTAAGAAATGGTTCGATTTCATTCTGTTTGGCTATGGCTTCGCAGATGGAAATTCGATCCATCTTTTTTTTGGTGTTAATTCGTGTGGCACCCAAACATGGAGCTACTTTTTAAATCCAGCTTTGCGTAAATGGCTTACAATTGTTTTATGGTCAATCTTTAGTTCCTGGAAGATGCTACGACTGCTAACATGCCGGTCAACTTTGATTTTTTCTGCGATTTTATCGACATTTTCGACGACGGGCGCGGGGCAATTTTAACATCAAAAATGCCTGAACGGAATCGTCGAAACCAAAATTGCACGTAACTAACTGTTATAGTATCAGCATCATAAACACCATTCTCAATTTCTGATGCCTGGCTTGCATTTTCGCCTTTATCATTTTATACTCTAAAATGTCCCAAATTTTCTCTTTGATGATTTCCATTTTTAACACCATGTAACTCACAACTGAATGGACCAAACAGAAAACAGCAAATATTTTTTTAAAAGTGAAATGTAACTTTGACAACGAGCATAAATGTGAAATTGTTTGATCTATACTTCACAAGATATCGACACTACAGCCATCTACCGAAAAAAATAATGGATTTCTTTTTCCCCAACCTAATATATGTTTGTTTGTTTTTGCAATGTTTTTAACACGAAAAAATATTTCAGTACCCCTCAGCTACGTGTTAAACGATTTTCTCACTATATAGAGTAATATCACTTTAATATACTATCGTTTGCATTCGATTCCAATACCTTATTTATAATTCTGGTCAACAGTTTTAAATTTCTAGCAAAATTTTACATGAATAGGTTTTGGTTTAAAAATGTGTTTTTTAATTTAAATTTACTTAGAAGATACATATTTAAGGTATCCGGGCTTAAAGTACCCCAAAGTAACGGCTTAATTATAGGGTACTACCCATCAGAATGTAATAAACTTTTTCTCCATGGATTAGAACACTCTCGGAGACTTAATGGATTTAATACGATCAGCCGCACGTGCTTCGCATTATTCGGCAATCGTAGACGATAAACGTTTTGCACTGACTTCATTAGTAAACACGTGGAAGCCACAGTAAGATATGTAGTGCAAACTTTGGTTAAATGAATTTAAATCAGTCACGCGCGTACAGTGACGAGTTAAAACAGAATGGAATGTCGGCCCTCCAACATCAAAATCTATCCACCAACGGGAAAGATCTTTAAGGAAGACGGGAACTTTGGTATCTCAAACTGGCAAGTATGCTTAAGTTTTCATGATAGAAGAAGACACTGTTGATCGTGTGAGTGATTCATTTTGTAGGAGTCCTGATAAGTTTATTAGGCAAGCTAGTAATTACATTCATTCCATTCTGTTCGAACACGTCGCTGTACACACGTGACCGATTTGAATTCCGTTAACCAAAGTACGCACTGTACCTTTTACAGTGGCATCCACATCTTTTCTAATGAAGTCGGTATAGAAAGTTTCTGATATACTATTACCGAATATAGCGCTCCTGCGCGGATAATAGGACTAGACCCAAATAATCTCCGAGAATTTTTCAATCCCTGGATGAACTGATTATTACATTGTGATGGGTAGTTCCGTAATAATAAGCCGTTACTTTTGGATGCATTTACCGCCGACATCCTGTATTATCAGCACTGATTAATCATCTGTATTAAGTATAACAAAAATCATTTGTTTCAATACACATCCAATTTACTCAAAAACACTTTTGGAGAATCTCGAAATTTAATTATTTTGAATGCTGGTCTCTTATTATGTTTTCTTAATTCTCTGTGTAGTGAATTAATGTAATGCTTAATAAATATGTATTAGTTTGCAAACTTTAAACACAAGTATATGCAGAGCTGCTTTCTGTATCAACATACTTTGCAATTATTTCTAGTGTGTGTGTGTGACTTATCCACTAAACTCTCCCCATAAAGTTGTGATATTTAAATAAAAACACAAGAACTTTTAAAGAACATTTTCAGTGTTACACATGTGAATACATATTTTCAAAGTTTTTAATTTCACTTGAACAATTGAAAGGAAATTTTATCAAATTAAGAAATTGTGTATATAGGAATTATAAAATTGATAACAATCTATAATAATAAAATATTATTTATAGATGTTTTCTGTGACTATATATATATATATATATATATATATATATATATATATATATGAAGTGTAAGAAAACTAAAATGCCTGACCTCTTGCAATATTTTTGGTAGGAAATGAATTAAACAATGGCAAAAGTCATGCGATGAAATTTTAGATGGCAAGTTTTTTATAGTCAAGACTAACAAAAATGTTTTTCGGCTGAAATAAAGAAATAAGTTATAGTCCATAGGCAGGTAGTCAATAGAAAAGAGAGGGAAGAGCCAAACTTCACATCACAACAAAGTGTAGGTTAGTGTTACCATGATGGAGAATGACTTTGCTCCTGTTGATGACTGTGGTTTTTTTCGGGACCAATACGCATCTCTTTCTGCCTAAATGAACTCAGTTGTAGATGAAAATATTGACCTGGATTTTCAGAATTTTCCAGTTAATTATTCCTTTTACGCCACTATACACTACAGCCTTCTAAAGATTAATTTCTGCTTTTGGCACTAATGAAAGCAATTCAAAAGACTCACGCACACATTCTACCGACACTCTGCGCATTAGTATATAACCATTTTCTAATTTTTTTCTTACACATCTGTTTTAAGAAGGGCTCATTTTTGTTCCCTAAATGCGAATAAATATAGACAGCGATTCACTAGTCCTGCTGAACACCAGTATGTCTGGAGAAGCCCGATGCTTTCAACTGTCTTACGACTGTTAACTAGTGAACGTGTTGCAGCTTTAGCTAATTCTCTCAGGTTTTAATAGGGGTTGTTTTCTACAGCTATTCAAGAACCCTTTCTCTGACGTCCACTACATCTTCCGATCATGGTAACTTTCCTTTCCGTTCTTGAATTTCCGAAACCAATGACAATATGTGCTGTAAACATTTGCATTCTCTTCAGAAACCTTAAACTTCTGCAGTATTGCTTTTGCCGAACTCAAAAAATAAACAATGTTTCACATACGCTTTATCTTCTGTCATTTTACCATCTCGGACGCTTTTGTTAATTGCAATACCATCATTTTCTGTACACATTTACTCGTATCTACTGATTTTTGGCATGTTGCTTAACCAATGATTTAGATCATGCACATCGTACAAAACATCAGCTAAATTGAACTGTTGCATTTCCAAAAACAGTTAGAACTTTTACACATATCTGATAAATGTTGCAACACTATTAATGTTGTTTACAGTTCCCAAATATTAAGTTCAGGGCTAGATATTTGCATAATTTTTTCAGATTTTATATTAAAGTACGTCTTTTATACATAATGTTAAGGCTGAAAAATTCGATTCTTATTTTTAAAAAAAGGAATATTTTTCAAGATTGCAACATGGATTTCAATAACATTATAATCTCAACAAGATGAATTTAAATTGAAAAACTAAGCTTATATAAGAAATACAAAATCTTGCTTATTGGGGATATTTTTTAAATATTATTCATTCAAAATATCAATATAGAATTATTTCTATTCCTTTAAAATAATCAAAGAATTTGCAAATAATTAAACTTAAATTTTACAAAACACGAACTACTGAAGAAGGTTTTATGTTACAACAATATATATTATATATAGGAAATGTAATTCTGTTTGAAAAACATACGATACCTTAAGTCCTTAAAAGAATTAATGAATGCAATGCCCTGTGTGTGTTTCTGTAGTTAAAAAAACCTCCATATAAAGGCTCCATTAAAATATTCGAGGAACTCTTTCTTGAGTAAGATTGTGCTTTTAATGGGAAATTAATGACATACAAATATCTTCTACGGAAAGAAGATTGTCGGAAGTTGAAAGAAAATGTTGTAGAATATTATTTACAGTAGGTTCTCGTTAGAAAAACGTTATTTCTATCGGACGAAAGCGCCACTACGTCAACATTAATTTTATTTATATCTTTTTGCGGGAAGATGAATGAGCTTGTCTGTTTTACCTACATGCAATGAGCTAATTTGTCAAATACGTCCGCCCTGAAGTAGATGAAGACAATCATAAAAGTATCTACCTGAGAGTCCATTTTCTACATTGTTCATCACACATTGCATTGTGAATAAAACATAATTTTTTATTGAAATATAATCAACGAAGAAGCACTGATATGGTAAAAAAAATGGCATTTGATGATGGGAAAATTAATTGCGAAAACATTAGAGTGAATGTTGGTCAGAAGTATGGAAATAATTAAAAAACTGCTTTGTTTGATTATATAAACATTGTTTTTAATCTTAAGGTATCCGGCAATCCTAAAATCCTGATTTTTTTCAAAAATTATCACTTTATTTTATTTTATTTTATTGGACATCTTATTAGCTTGATAAAAATGCTAATTTTTTTTATTTTCCATTCACTAGAACAAAAACTATAAGTGTTTTAGTAAAAGCAAATGCCACAACTTTACACAAGATGTCAAACACTTTAAAATGCGTTTTACTCGAAATGTGTTTTTCCGAAAAGTTCAAGCGGGGACAGCGATTGCTCAGAGTTTTGAAAATAATTTGCTGAAATTTTTTGTGTATGTTCTGTATAACAGAAGAAGTGTTTTGACCTTCAGATTTATCAATCACTGTTTTATTACAAAACTTACAGTCATTTATGTGAAAATAATCATTGTTTTTAAAGCAATATCATGTAATCGCTAAGATACAGTACTCTAGTTTTTGTGAAAATTAAAATAACTGTTATCCTGTAGGTAAAATTTAAGGGGACTTGGCACCCTTTGAGCAAACTTCTTTATTTACGTATTTAAAAATTATATTTTAACATTTTATACATTGTTTCTATTCAAGAAAATGTTACCAGATGAAAATTTTCATATATTATTCACACAATTTTAAAAATTTAAATTTTTTGAAGAAAATTGGGAAAATTTTAAAATTCTACTCCTTTTGTAAAAATTAATTTTTTGACCTGAAATTTTTTTATAATATTCTTATGGATATTCTTAACAACTTTAGGGATCGATTTTAGAATAACTTCATTCGTTTTTGAGAAAAAAAATAAAATGTTGATATACAGGCTAAAAATCAACGAAAAAGCCAACATGTCTTACATTTTATTTTTTTTTAAAAAAAGTATTCAGTTTAGAGCAAAACGGATCTCTAATTTTATTACATGCTTTATTTTTAACAAGCAGGAAAAAAATGGAAGTGATTGGTAAATAATTGTCGAAGGAGTAGCATTTTGAATGCACTAAGATTTCGAAAAACACAAACTGAGAAAAACCACTTTAAAGTTTATAATTCTGAAAAAATAATTATTATAAGCTTAATTAAACTTAAAATACCACTTTAAGATATTACTTATACGTTTTTCTTGAAGATAATTGCATTTTCATATTTTTTCAACCCACACACTTTTATAAATGATCAACTTTTAAAGAGTACTAATTGCCCATGAAAATTTAAGAAAAATGTTAAAAAAATTTTTTTTTCTGTCACGACAGAAATTTTAGCTGTTTTTCTTCTTATAATATTAAAGTATTACATTTGTATGAAAAATATATCAGGAAGAAGAACTGAAATTATAAAATTATTAATATAAAATGCCTTAATTTAAAAATTTTACATGCACACATTTCACAAGGAAGAAAAATTACATTATTGTATTGCCTCGGAAATTTTCTGCTTTTAATACTACACATTCTTTTTTATAGTTATTATTTCTATTTATAAAAAAGATTTTTTTTTATCATAACGCATTTTTTAGCTTTTTTTTCTAAAAAGGGGGTGTGGCTGAATTGCCTAATTTGTTTTCAAATGAAGTTTTATTCAACTTCTAACTTTCCGACATGCACAAGTGATATATCAATCGAAAGATAATAATGCAAAGAATACGATTAAATGAAAAAAAAAAAAAAAACGGTAGGTTTGTAATTTTTAGGGTACCAAGTCTTCTTAAAACATGATTAACAAAGTAAAACATCAAAATTGAGAATATTTTAATAAAATTTTTGTACAGAGTGGACCCCGTTTATGTAATTTTTTGTACAATTTTACCAGTTTTTTTCCCATTTTAATAATAATAAATTTTTTTCTGTTTTTAATTTTAGGATTTTTTTCCGTAAACTGTACTAAATAAATCTAAAAATCCCCCCAAAAATTTTCAATATCTCCATTTTTTTAAAAACAAGTTGTCGTATGTTGTATACCTTAACTAGATGGTCCAAGTAATTTCTGATAGACAGAACAACATTACTTAAAAGAAAATACTAATAATTTATTCTTTAATACTAATAATTTATTCAGGCATTTTTTATGTACTTTCCGTGATGAATCCAGATGAGCAGAGTTTGGGTGTATTTTTGGGATACCCTGTATACATATAACGTGCTCTTAAATACATAGATATACTTATATGATTATATTAGAATTAAATAAAAAGACAAGTAAACAGCAAAATGGTTGAGCAAGATTACATTATTTCCTAACAAGGAGAGGGCACGACTAAGGAAATTAATTTGGGTACGAGACTTTGTGTAACAGTAGTACTGCTATAGGGTATTCAAACCCCAATGTAATTCCGTCGAATGGCCAGTCAATTCCGAGAATACAGCGTTCGAAATTCATACTAAGCTTATATACAAGTTATTTTCTCTCTAATACAATGCCGCCGTGGCGTAATCGTCAGCGCATCGGTGATCTATCCAATAGGCTGGGGTTCTATACCCGCGAGCGACAGCATCGTTTTTATTTTTTTCTCTCCAATTTATTTTATTACTTATTTTCAGAATTAAATAATTTTATTTTTTAAAAAAAGATTCATTGATTCTTAAATGATATTCTATATAATTATATAGTAACTATTTTACTTTTTTTAAAACACAAATGATATAGTTATAATAATAATACTTATAAATAAAAAGTGAAAATAACTTATATAATAATAAAAAAATTAAATAAATATAATTAAAAATTAAAAATAAATTAAATTATAATAAATAAAGTTAAATAAATATAAGTAAAAAGTTAACTGCGTCTTACATATTTTTTTATTACATACAAGGACCTGAGTGATAATTATCATAAAAAAACAATATCTTTATTCACAGACATCTTCTCAATATAAAATATTCAAACAATTTATATTATATGTGATCTATGTAAAATAATATATCTATCGAAACACTACAAACTCTCTTAAAAATCCACAAAATAAACTAACAAAGTTGTATTGTAAATCAAAATCCGATATCCTAATGATTTCTCCTATTGTTGGAGCACTCTTTGTTTATAAAAGAAATTTTATTCTTAAAAGAATAACACCTGTTCTCTTTAAAAACAGCTGTCTCTCTCTTGAACAGAATCATTTTGTTAAAAACGGAAGTAAAATTTTATGGCCATTTAGGTGCACGGAATAATTTTAAAAATACAATTAATTAGATTTTAATGACAGACGTAATTGGAGTTATACCATATATTAGTTGTTTTTGTGTTTTAAAAAAGTGAAATAGTTACTATAATTATATAGAATATCATTTGAAACTCAATGAATCTTTTTTAAAAAATAAAATTAATCAATTCTAAAAATAAATAATAAAATAAATTGGAGAGAAAAAAATAAAAATGAAATTGGCACTCACCCCGTTCCATTGGATAGAACTCCGATACACTGACGATCACGCCACGGCGACTATGTATCAGGGCGAAAATAACTTGTATATAAGCTTAGTATGAATTTCGAACGCTGTTTTCTTGGAATTGACTGGCCATTCGACGGAATTACATTGGGATTTGAATACCCTATAGCATTACTACAGTCACACAAAGTTTCGTCCCCAAATGAACTCCCTTAGTCGAGCCCTCCCCTTGTAAGATGAACCTTAAAAGCAAAAAGGAAATTTGAAAGAGCGTAGAAAAACTGTATAATGTCTAAATTATAATAGTTACATTAGCAGTATTTGTTTCAGAATGAGAAATTATAAATATGTGAAGGGCTTGGAAATTTAGTAAGATGACTTTGGGATTTGCAAGTTTTTCCAGTGGCTGTACTTAACCTTCTCTTACATTTATAACAAATTAAAGATTTGGTTAATTTAACAAATATTTAAACATGAATATACTAAGTTTAGTTTTCGGTATTTTATTTACATGTTATAAATTTACTCTCGATGTACAGACAGTATCAATCAATTCTAAAAGATGCATCCTGTTTTAAAGTAAACATGCAGTATGTGAATTAAGATAAAGGAATGAAGTAAGCGTTAAGATAAGAATTTGAATGATTGAAATATATTTGATCTCCAAAAGTGGTTGAAAGCAGTATTTGTTGACACTTAGAATGCATATCAATTTCTGAATTGGATTAATCTTGGAATCCCGAAAATCGTTTAACTAATCCTTTGAAAATATTTGACCAGTGTTTGATTTGACTGGTTTAGGCGATTGGTTATCAATTGCATTAATAAGTTATGTAGCTCATCTCAATTGCGTCCTTTTCAAATCGTGACCGTCCCGTTTCACCTAGAAACTTTTCAAGTGGATTTGTATGTGATGGTAAATAAATTGAGAGTGAAATTAAAGGTAGAATAAATTTAGAGAAATGCCTGGCAAAAAACGTATACACTTTATTTGTTCAACTATTGGTTTTAAAGAAACATATGGATTATTATACTTACCTAATTAAAACCCTCTTCAAGGAAATGTAAATTTATTTTAACAAAGTTTGGTCGATGAGAACTAAGTTATAATGTTTTTATCCTGATTTCTCCATAAATAGTTGTGTAAACAGTTTGTTATTACGACAAACAGATGAAATCTCAAAAAGGAATGTTATATCATTGAGAACACACACATGGCTTTTTCAATTTAAACTAAACTATTAAATAGTAAAAAATTAAATTCCAAGAGAAATGGTTATAGTAATTTAAAATTTTTAAAAGTTGGCTTGTAATTGGCAACAAAAGAGTGTTTGTTGCCTACAAATTTATTCTTAATGAACAAAATCTAACACACACTTAAAATTTCTAGTAGATTATCATACTCTTTTGCGAGATAAGTATAAAAAATAGAAATGATTAAATAACAATTATTTTTTTGTCATTAAATAGAATTTTAACAATGCCTTAAGGTAAAAAGTAAACAAATATTTTTAAAAGCAGAAAAAACGTGTTTTTATTTAATATGTTATTGTCCTTAAAACATTTTTATATTAATTTTAAATTTTTGTAACTATAATTTTAATCTAGCCTGTAAATTGAAAGAATAGTTTAAATGAAAAATAACTCAAGAAATTTTCAAGAATAAATAGAATCTAAATATAAAAAATGCCGCAATAACAGTTCATAAGTATCACAGTATGTAAATATTCCTTTTCATTTCACAATCAAATTTAAATATATATTACTAATATTTCAATTTACAGTTCTTGAACATTTAAAATCAAAAATTGATATTCATTTAAGTAAATCTTTCATCATAAATAAAATAACTAATAAGTTTTCAGCTTTTCTATTAAAATTTTTTTTCTTATACTTGAATCAATCAAATAGGAAGAGCTAAGATACAAAAATCTAAAAAAAAAAATTGATTCTCTAAGAATGCAAATGTGATTTAATTAAGGTACCTAGATTATTTATTTTAATTGCTTGGATCATAATATATTACTTTGCTTCCTATTATTCATCTGGAAGGAAGATTTTCCAAGCTTAATACAACTTTTCGCTCATTAACTCGCGAAAGCACAAGAACTTGAATACGCCCAAAGGCCTTGTTAAGGTCGCAAGACATCATGCAAACAAAACAGTCCCCTTACGTGTAATTAAGCGAATAATATTTCATCTTGTTACTTTTCTGCAGTCATAACGTATTCAATTTTAGCTTGTTCCACAACGATCGGTTTTTGTATGGGAAACCCGCGAATTCATTATGCTGTAAAATAAACAGAAAGATTTATCCACAAAAACAATGTTTGTTAGAGTTTCAGAAGATTTTGCCGAAGTTATGAAGCGTTTCTATTGAAACATGATTGAATTTAAGAACTTAATTGAAATGAACAATTGAACTTATTTCATCCAAGATACATATGGTTAAATAGAGGGCCCCTTCTAACATTTTATGTTTGTTATACTCTTTTTTTAAAACTTGCAAAAGTATACAAAATATGCATATTCTTTTATTTGGCACATTTGCAGAATAATTATTTAATATTTTCAAAAAAGAATATTAATTTTTTAAATGTAACAAATGAAAATTATTCAAAAAGAAAGTTAATTAGGTCTGTTGTTGTTGTTTCTAATGCCACCTGATCTCTAATGCATCAGATTCAGACCCATACAATTCATCATGGTAAAAGGCTAGATGTACGCCTGTCGTTGGCCGTAGCCTTAAGCACCATACAGGTAACAGTACGACTTACTTCATTTTCATCCCTGTTCTGAGGGAGAACACCCTGGTTGAGTGTCATGAGCCTCCCACCTATCTTCCCCTTCCACCAACCTCACGAATTAGGTATTGTTTTTTTAAGCAAGATCAATTTGCAGTGTTTCCTGATTTTTCTTTTTACAACTTAATCATAATATGTTACTATTATATAATACATCTTTTAAATCATTTTCATTGTAATAATCGTTTTTGAACATTTCATAGATAACCCCGGAAGAAATTTAGAATTTCATGATATATGTAAAATGAAGGGCAGCAAACACTATTCCTTTTTTAATTTTCCTGGTATCAAACACTTCTATGTGTGTCTTTCCACGTAAAATTTACTATGTCCTTTTCCAGAATACTTATCTTAAGTATCGACATTTTGAAATCTAACTGCATTTTTTAGTCAAGGTACTAAAAATAATTCTCTGATAATCAATTGAAGAAATTCAGTGTGATTTAAATACGCGAAACTAAGCCCATAATTGCCATTTAAAAAGTAATATACAAGATAATTTTAAGTAAAAAGTACTGTGTATCTATTACAGTTTCAGTACACCTATTAAATGAAAAAAATATTCAATTAAAATTACTTCTGATGCAAAAAAAAAAAATTCTTAATTACTTTCAATTTTTCTTTAGCGCAATCACAATATTACACATATAAGGTATTAAAGTTCAAAATAAGACAATACAAAGAGTAATTGTTACTTAAGAGATTTAAATACTGTGAAAAAAATGTAAAAGTTTGTGTGTGTGTTCAAATTTAAATATGGAATTAATTTAGATATTCATAATATATAGATAGACTAATGTAATTATATTTATAATATCCGAGAATGCAGCGAATGTAGAATATTCAAATTGCCAAGATTAAAATTCCTGCTCCATATTAAAATTATTAAAATTTATTGAAATAAAATTTATAATGTTAAATGACTAAAAAATTATGAAAAGTGTACAAGCAAATGGTGAAATACTAATTGCAAATTTAAAATAAACTTTTAAAAAGAACCGATGAAAACTAGACCACACGGCGCATATTTTCAGAAAAAGAAAAAAAAATCCTTTTTCATTTTTAAATCTTAGCTTATCTATAAGAAATTCTCTCTTTTCATTTCAGATTTAAATATGCAGTTGCTCATTATTCAGTTGATATCTCTTTTCAGTATTCATAAGAATTCAGTGAAAAGGTTTTATCGCGGAGTTTACTTCAAGATTTTCCTATCCGATAAATTTATGTATAAGCATTGATTAATATAAACATATATTCAGCCTGCATGAAGAAATGCAAATTACCTTTCTTTCCATTCAATTTTGTTGGAGAAGGTTTTAGTAAACTATTTTTTCCGAAATTGAAATTTTTTATTTTAGAAGAAAATATTTTTCTGACATAGTTTTTGAAGTGGTTGATATGGTTTGAATTGCAAAGTATGAGATACACCCTCATCTCATTCAGTAAGAAATCTGAAAATAATAAAAATGCCTTATATCTCTTCACCACGAATCTTTTTTGGCTATTGATCTTAATTTCATACCTATTTATATAAGTAAATAAGAAATTATTTATACCGTTGAATATTATTTCAGAAAATAACTAATATATGAAATTTTTTGCATTGAATTTGGAAATAGATTTTAAGAATTCCGAGACTAGTACCGAACTGATATATTCATTTAATTTTTATGCAGTCATAATTATTACGAATACAGAAATAATTTATTATATTTCCTATTAAAATCATAAAAATAATATATATATATATATATATATATATATATATATATACATATATATATATATATATATATATATATATATATATATATATATATATATATATATATATATATATATATATATATATATATAAACAATACTTTACGTTTTTGTTGATCCTCGAGGGAAAAAATTTGTAAAAAAAAAATAAATTATAAAAGTATGAAGTAAGTTAATGGGCTTGGTGGCTTTGGGGTTAGCGTGCCCTCCTCATAAGCCCAAGGTTACGGATTCGAACCCTGGGGAAATCGAAGTCGATAGTTTTCCTGAAAGGCGAAATTCATAGGCACATATATGGTATAATTATATGGCATGTAAAAGATTCCAAGAGTATCAATTTGACTCTGGTACACTCAGAACAAATTGAATTCACCGCAATATTCAGCATTTGATGAGAGGTTGAAGTAAAATTATATAAAGCGTCGAAATTTGATAGCGAGAGCTTTCACTAGACGGTATCAACACTGAAGTGACTTTTACTCTTGGGGAACTAGCCGTGTCAGGCGCCAAAAGGCAGCTCATACTTTAAAAAATACTGAGTTTGAACTTTGAACCATTAAAATTACCTTCAGATATAATTAAAGTGAGGATTTACTTGGATATCATGGCAATTAAAATAGAAATTCTCATCTTCCTTAGAATGTTATATCAATTGTGTTTTAATTTATTGCATTTAAAAAATTATGTTCATTATTTTTTAACAAATTCTTAGTTAATATGTTTTGAAAATACGAAGGATGTTCAGAAACTAAATACCGTTTTGGTAAACTCGCATACAAAATCTTCAAAAGGAAAATATTTTTACATGAAAGACCATGCCGATACTTGTTTTTCTACATACGATACTTTTCTTCACCATTGTTCAGACATTTCTCATATCGAGAAACTAACTTGTCTATACTAAGTAGCTTCAAAATCTTCAAAACCAATGAAGAGAACCATTGCTGAAAGCTCTTTGTGGCAACTTACAACAAAACAATCTTATTGTGAACTGTCTATTCTCATGAGTTTTCTCATTTGCTTTTTCAACCAAATCATCATTAACAACAGTAGGCCCACCCCCCATTTCGTGCTTCGTCTTGAACGTAGGTTATCCCGTCATTGAAAGGTCGAATTCACTCTATCCCCATTTCATTTTCACCCTAAAACAAAGCTTCTGAAACTTTCAATATTTGCGACCCAATATTCAATCATAATTTTCATCGCCCCTCCCTTCCTTTCAAAAACAATGTATTGAATTCAATAGCTCTATACTTTAAATCTAAAGCTGCATTACGACTTCAACCTCTTAAATGCCACCGACGTATATAAACGTCTCGCTTAACCAAAACGATAATTGGGCCGGACGTATATATACGTCGTTCCGAAGTACGATCTTTTCTGTGCACTGCTATCCATAAAATTATTCCGAAGGCTTTGGAATGTAATAAAATGATTTTGACGGTGTTTGCAAATGATTAACTTATTTCATAGGATTTACTTATTTATCCCTTTTTCTCCCCCTCCAATACATCACATACGTTTGCCTACGTTGAAAATGGTGGCATTGGGGAAGGATTTGCGTAACTTTAAACCGGCAGTTATGGGATTAATTATAAACCATACAAATTATCAAGATAAGTATTATTTTTTGTATTTAATTTTTGTATGACAAGCCCATGGGGTAATTTTTAAAAAAATTGTTCTTAGATAATTTTTAAAAATTGTTCTTAGCTTAGTATTGTTAAATTCATCATAAAATACATGGTGCAGTACTACTACATTTATCAGTGTATTATATCAGTATAAACGTGCATTTTATTTTTTATTATGTCAGAATGTTTTTTGTTTGTTTACTTTCATTAAAAAATTAATAATTTTCTTAAATAATGTTTTGTTTTCGACTTTTAAATATGCTCGAGGCCCCCTCGTAGAGTTTTCACGCCCCCTAAAGGTGCGTGCTCCACAGTTCGAGAAACCTAGCCCTAAACCTTTACAATACTAATACTGTGGTTGCGATAGAACGAACTGGTAGTTTGAAGACTCGCCTCTTATTCTAGGATTTTAAGCACGATATAAAATTATTTTTACTACTTACAAAAACAAATATGTAAATAAATTTATTTACATATTTATTTTTCTAAAGCTTCGTAATAAAATAAAAGATTGAATTTCGAACATTAAAATTCTTTTTGCTGAATTCCTACTTTTTGACATGTGGCAATATACTGAATTAGTAATTTACATAATAACTTTAAGTTTGTTTTTATTTCTTTGACCGGGATGTTCTTATTTTAGTACAATTATTCTTTTGTTGATTTCATAACAACGTCTGAGTGAAAAGCAACATTTATTTGTTTAAATAAATAATGCGCAGACATTTCAAATTTATATCTTGATTGTCACTGCAAAATCAACTTTGATAAAAATAAATTCTGCATACATATTAATATTTTTTTAAATTTGAAAAGAAATTATTCGTTACTTACTTATACTTTGAATCATAAAAAGTTGCATTTATCTTAAGTAGTTAATTGTGCATGTTAAAATATCTTTTAGAGGATTAATTTTGCACTTTCTTGAAGGCTATTTTACTTTCATAGTTAATGAGTTATATAGCATCATACGTTCTGCCTATTAATCACTTGTTATAATCTTTGATAACTGATTTTGTAACTGGTTAAAACTAAAATTATAAAATCGAATAATTTAAAATTTATATTTGGAGTTTGTAGTAAGCAGTATAAAGAAGCTGATGAAGTTTTGAAAATAACGCATTTTGATAAATTCAAATATTAACAATGTAACCCGCGCTATATTTTCCAGAATGGAATATAGATGTCGACACGTTATAGGCACATGCGTATCGGTAGTATGAACTGTTTGTAACTTTAGAGAAACCTCATATCCTAACCAGATGGGATCTCTTACCTCGCTACCCTGTCCCGGACTGTGTTTAACTAAAATTTACTGTGAGTTGTTTCTCTAAATGTTTAATTGTATTTATCAACTAAAGTCCCTTATAACCGATACATTTCTAATTGTGATATTTTGAATTATTAAATGTAATAGTTTTATCCTAGAGACTTTGCAATACATTGTTTTTGTAGGGAATTAGCCGTTATGTGTCTGCTCTGCAGGGTATTTTACGATATTGTAGGAATATATTGCTCCACACACACACACACAATTATTTGACATCTAAGGTCTATCTTTCAGCTTTCGATTGTATCGGAAAAATATTTTTTACCTTTCACCTTTCAATTTGAATAGGACAAGACTTTAATTTCTATAAAGTAGAAGTAGAATTATCTTTGACGCTCCAGCAACGCCCTCCCTCAAAAGGTTATTTTTGCAACACTCCTTTTTAGTGGATATCTACTAAAAAGTAAGCATGCTTCCAAACTTAATAGTTCAAAAACTGAATTTTTTAATCTATATATCCCCAATGAGTCGATCTTCGTAAGACCCGATCTTGTCGGATTTCAACTCAACAAAAGAAATATGTATACCAAATTTCCCTACTATAGGTCTAGTAATTCAAATGGGAATTTGTTTTATCTATACGACCCAGTAACTCTGCACACTTCCCCATAGGAATCAATTTTCCTCAGAAATTTCCGTTCTTAGTGGATCTCTGCTCAACAAAATAAACATGCTTAGCAAATTTCAAGAATGAGGGTCTAAAAATTCAAAAATGAGAATAAATTTTTTCGTATTATTTTAACATATTGGAATAAACAATATTTTTAAAACACTTGCATAAGTTGAACAATTCCCGAGAATCAGTTTATTTTATACCAGTAAAAAATATGAGTTAAATTTCAGGAATTGGTAATTATAATGATTACAATTGGCATTTTAAGTATTAAATAAATCCTAATTCAAAAGCTCATTGAAACATTGTTTGCTGTAAAATAATATTTATTACACTAATATTTATTAAATTCTCTACAATTATTTTTATTATGAATTATATACTTTAACATTTAAGAAGAAATTCCATTTTTGTCTGTAGTTGAATATTCGAGAAATTAGTGCTATATAAAGACCGGAAAAAATAAATAAATAATAACACGAGAAAATAGTTATTTTTTTAAAATAAAATATCTCTTAGGCTCAAATATATTTTTAATAGCTCATAAAGTATTCATTCTTGTTCATCTTCCAATCTGTCTAACGAATAATATTATTTTTTTCTACGTCTTCTCTCTCTCTCTCGTCGAATATATTTTGATAAAAATTTCAACCAAATTAAATTTCTGGAGTTACTAGAAAAATGATTTATTATTTTTAAAAACTTCTTTTACAGTTAAATGAAGAATAATTTAAATTATCAAAGCATAATATAATTTAAATTTTTTAAAATTTTCTGTTAGTAAAACAATGCAAATCTTTTATTATTTTTTTTTAGAAATTATTAATTCAATTCTACTTTTACTTATTTCATGCTCAGCAAACATACTTCTTACAGTTTGAAGATACTAATTTCGATTGCAGGAAACTGAGATAGCAAGGGAAAAATAACAAAAGAATTAAAATCTGTTCACATGCATTTTTTAAAATATCTAGCACAAATATCTTGAAAAGTCCATAGTTTTCCTGGATTTTTGTTGTTTTAAATTTTTATTCAATTCTATTTTTATTCCATTATATGTTGGTATACTTTTCTCTTAATTTTACGTAATTTTTTTAGCATTAACTAACTGTAAATTTTTATCGTGAAGTTTCTGCCATTTTGGTAATAAAGATTTGCCTCGAATAACTATCTTTTATTAGTTTTTTTAACAAAATAAAAGTACATAATTGAAATACTTTAAGCTATTTCATCATTCCAGCCTGATTTTTTAAAATTAAAAATTTTTTACAAGGTACATTTATTGTGAAACAATAATTTTTAAATTATGGTGATATTACGCGCGCGCGCGTTCACAAGTTTCTTATTATTTTCAATCAATAAGTTGAAAGTAAGTAAAGATTAAAAAAAGTTTTTAAATGGTAGAATTAAGAAAAGAAATAAACGTCAAAATGTGCTGACATTTCTTTTTATTTTGAACATAATTTTTATCTTCAAATTGGAATAGTTTATGTATTCTTCTTTTATATATTTATCAATCAGGAAAACTTTCGTAACGAGAAAATTTTTACTTATTATTCTTAAAAATAGATTTTTTATTAGTTTTTTAGAACTATATCATTTTATAAATCTGAGTTAAATCACGTAAAAGCAATTAAAACAAGGAAAATTACACTGATATTCGATTTCAAACAAAGTAAATTTTTTTAAAAACGTTTAACATTATTTTAGTCTTAAATAATTGAAAGATAAATAGCATAATTTGCTTTCTCTGGACACTTAATTATTATTTATGCAACTATATACGAGGCTGCGTCAGATTGACCACCTGAACGGAACATTTGATCGTGTACCTCAGTGCCCATGGTCACTAAAACTTAGGTGGGCATAGTAAACCTTGGTCTTCATGTGCTGTTGCGACACTGAGTTTAGTTACATATGCGGCAGAAACTGAGCCATTTGCTTACATACGAGGTGTAACACACACAAAAAAAACGAGACTGGTCCCATAAATCATTGCATTTACAGAATCAGTTCTTCGTGGCAATATCACCTCCAAAGTAGTTTCCTTCAGCATTCACGCACTTCTGCATTCGGTAATACCATTTCTGGTAACAGTTCTGAAAAAAGGTTTTTAAAAGACTCTTCAGGAAATTCTCCGTTTCTGCCTGAGCGTCTTCAACTGAGGGAAGATGGATTTCCATTAAGCAAGATTTAACTGTAAGAAATAAAAAAAAAGTCGCATAGGGCCAATTCAGGTGAATAAGGAGAACGACCCAACACAGTAGTGTTTTTGCTGGTCAGAAACTTTTTTGACGGATAGGGCCTTACGAGCGGGTGCATTGTCTTGGTGCAACAGCCATTCATCACTCCCCAATCCTGGCCTTTTTTTCTGATTTTTTCCCGAAGTCCTTTTAGTACATCCGAGTAGTATGTTGATTAACAGTCTGACTGCTGATGTGGGTGGAAATCTCCTCATATCGCGAATTTCGGCAATGATTTTGTCTGTAATCGATTACCTTGGGCACCCGCCCAGCACGTCCATTATCTTCCACACTGTCCCTCCACCCTGACAACCGCTTATGCCATTCAAACACAAATGAACGAAACAAAGTTTCAGTCTACATACGTCTTTGTTAATATTTGAAACGTTTTCGTGGCTGATTTCTCAAGTTTCACAAGAAATTTTACGTTGATTCGACATTTTTCCAGCAGAATGCAATTGCACGTGTTTATTCAATGACGCTGTACTCCCAACTGGTGTTATCGGAAAAGGCGAGAATGGCCACATGGATAGAGGAGGTGCGTAGGAAGACGTCATTAAAACAGTGGTTGCCAACTCCATTCTTTTTTAAAGATACACACTTAGTCTCGTTTTTTTTGTGCCTCACCTTGTTACATCTTTTTTTTGGTATTATATTTTCGAAAGTAAATTAAACGTGTTAGTATATAAGATAGCAGCTATTTCCATTTAAATACTGACCGGACATATTCTCTGTATTCTAGACCCATAACTAAGATTGCATAATTATTAGCTTAACTCGGGGTGCAACTTGTTTGTCCGTAAACCATACCCATTATATAAAATAATTGCAGAGTTTTATGCAATTTATTTATTTTTCTAATTTTTCATTTGAGATTTCGACTTCGCCGACTTATTAAAATATAAATTAAGCGTAGTACAATTCGGTGGAAATATATGAAAAGCGTAATGAATTTCATAATTTCTTTTGTTTCGTTATCCACTAATAATGCGAGTCTTTCGTTCAAGAACTCCCTTTAAGAGTATTTCAAAAATATAATTTATTCAAATTAAATTATAACTAAGAAATACAAACAAATAAAAACATATAGGACTTGATCAATTTCGATGTATTGAAATTTAAATCTGCACATCATTTATTTGGGTTTTTCACTCTTAAATTTCATTCTTATAGTCTCTGTTTTTTGAAGAAAAAATGAGCTATGGTTCGCATTTATATTTGAATTTTTGAATAATAAGAGTAATAACATGGTAAACATTTATAAATGCACAAATATTCTAAAAATAGTCATTCAACCAACATGGAAATCATGTAATAACAATTTTTGAATAAGATATTAAAAAAAAGTTAAATTTTCAGGAAAAATTCTAGATTTACCAAAACAATCATTTACCATACATCTATACAAAATTTTCATATTAATACCGAAAAATATTTTTGCAATGAATTTGAAATATTAATTTAAATGAAATGTTATGGATATTATTTCATACATTTATATATAAGCTGTGAAGATTTATAAATAGCAAAGATATGCTTATGTAATTGAATATGATAAAAAATAACAATATGTTATATGAGAGTAAGATAACGATATTTTATGAAACCAAAAGTTTTAGATTAATAAGCGAATTCTTGAAAAATTTCGAAATTTCAAAAAGTTATTAATGCTCAAGGAAAAACTTTTGTTTTTCTTATGTATTAAATTTTTCTAAATATACCATAACAGACAAAACACAATTAATTCTGAATATTAATATGACATATTAAATTTCCTAAAATCGCATTGTACTAAATTTATGAAATATCTTACAAAAACACGACTATAAGCATATGTTGTATTGCAACCTTTGAAGACCTGCGTATTCCAATAAATGCTTTACGTGATAAAATACCCTTTGTAGTCTCGATTATGACTAAATGCATAATATTTTGCTTTAGAACCGTTAACAAATATTCTTTTAAAAACTTATAACGAGAATAAAGGTGTGTTGTTCTTACTTCAAAAATAAACTGCCTGTAATTCTAAGGCAGTTAATTTTCCCTGTAATAAATTCGAATTTCTCGTGTTTAACCAAATAATTACAGTCTTCCTCACGTAATCGCAGAAAATAAGAACTATGCAGCTATAATTATTTAAAGACGATAAAACTGATGCTTGAATAATACCTAAATTTGCTTGCAATTTATTCAAGAAAAATCTTTGTAGCCTTGCGAATTATTTAACGCTGTTAAAATATAATAACAATTGATACACAAGTACTAAATATAGTAGTTATTTCACATTAATAGTATTAAATTTAGATTAATTTAATTAGTTCATTCCAAGTTCAATCAAATACCACTTACTAGAAAGTTAACTATTCTAATCCGAACTAATGTTTTTGTATCTTAAAACTATCCATTTAAAATGATCGTTAATGATCTGAGTTAATTACAGTTGAGGAAACAAATATCCATTCATCTTAATAAAATACTCATCGTAAGTGGGAAAAATAAAGAGTTCTTTTTTTTAATATATTATGGCCTGTGTTTGTTTCATAATAATTTACATAAAATATGTGCATGCAGTAAGAAAATAAAATGGAAGTCATCGCAGCATTTAATGTTAGTTAAATAATTATTAAATGTAAGTTGGAATTTAAGAAATGATTCTCAAACTCCGAATTTTTTTCCTACATTGGTGAAATAACTGTTGGTTTTGCTCCATGGCAGAATGCCAAAACATTTGAAGAATTATAATGCTGTAAGTGGCAACATTATGAATGGAATTGAGAACAAAGATGTTTTTTTTTCTTTCTATAAAGTAAGTTCAAACTTAATGTTAATCTAAGTAGAATATGGTTGTATTCGCTTTAAGTAAGTTCAATTATAGTTAATTAATTTACGATTGTATTTGTAAAAAAGTGTAACATGTAAAATTTAGCATCTGCTTTTTTATACGGAGACATGATACGATTTTAAAGAAAATTTTTGATTTAACTTTTTTTCATTTTTTTTTTATTATTCCCTATGTATATGTATTATGTAAAACAGTTTAACGTCTTAAAACACCACAAAAAGGTAAACCATTGAATTTTTTATAAAAATATTAAAAAACTCATGAAATGATTTTAAAATGCTATTTCTTTTTAGCACAAATTGACTTACACACATGAAATTTGATTTAACTTTTTTTTCATTTTTTTATTATTCCCTATGTATATGTATTATGTAAAGCAGTTTAATGTCTTAAAATACCACAAAAGGTAAACCATTGAATTTTTTATAAAAAAATTAAAAAACTCATGAAATGATTTTAAAATTCTATTCCTTTAGCACAAATTGACTTGCACACATGGAATTTGATTTAACAGTTCGTCAAACTACGTATAACAGAAATTGGTATGGGGTTTCTGTTAACGTAATTGACATTCGTATAATATATGATTTTATGAGAGCTTGTTGAATTGTGTTCAAAAAACTTATAAATTCTAAAATCATCATTTTTTTAAAAAAAAATAAATATAGATTTGACTCAAAAATGCATACTAACTATTATTACATATACTAACATCATTAATTAGAAAAATATCAAAGCATTTGGTAGGATGGAAAAAAATGTTTTAGCATTATAAACGTAGATAAACTAATGATTTTTTCATTTTGAGATAAATCATTTTAAATGTTTTATTTGACGCTGGAATGTGAATAAAAACGAAAATAAAAATTATGATAACCCAGAGCTTTTTTTTAACTTAAAGCTATCAAACTCTGTAAAATTATCGAAATATATAAAATAATAATTAAGACTAAAACAATTTGATTTAATATTTGAGTGATTTTTGACACTTTGATGGTACTGTGTCCTCTTAAATAACTATCACGATTATGCTATACATTATGCGTTGTGACTGCATGGCTGAATGCAAAACGTTTTCTGGAATTATAAAGTTGTGATTGGTAACAATGTAAATATAATTCTACATAAAGAGAGGGTTTCGTTCGATTTGAGTTACGCGTGTTCTACATTTTTTCTTTAAATCAGAAGCAGCACATAAGAGACCCGATAAGGAAAACTACAGTTTTAAAAATAAATATTAATTACTTTTTCACTCATGTTTTGAAAATGTTTTAATTAGTTTTTTTGGAATTTATACAAGTTGTATTCAATAGGGAATGTAAGAGAAGTATACTTATACAAGTATAATTATACGGAAGTAGTTTAAATTATTCTTTCATTTTGAAAAGGCTATGTTTTCTAACACGTACACATATGAAAGGTATATGAAAAAAAAATCAAAACCTCAAACAAGTTAATGCACACAAATGCCTCCTCTATATGTGCCCCTTTGGTGACGTGACACTCGTCCAGACGAGAAATGAGCTCATTCCATACATTTTGTAGCATTGTCTTGTGTACGGCAACGCTGACGCATCATTTGACCTGGACTAAGGATTGCGGTAGTTGAGGAACGTAAACAAGTTCCTTAACGTACCCCATAAGAAAAAATCCCAGGGCGTTAAATCAGGTGATCTGGGTGGCTAGGAGAACAAAGCTTGGTCATTCTCTCCACTACGTCCAATACAACTATGCTGAAGTTCATCGAGGCAGTCACGAAGAGGTATGTGCCAATTAGGGGGTGAAAAGTTGAATACGCAATACAAACTTGGGGTGTTTGTGGTTCTTTTATGAGCCTTTCAGCTGTGTACGAGTACTACTTTCGAAAATACAGCGTTTTCGAGATGGGTGAATCATTTACGCTAGCTCTTTATAATTTTGAAAAGTAAAAAAATACTTCATATGGTTTAAAAATGTAATTCTTTTTTATCACATAGATTTTTTTTTTAAAATTATATATAAACTGCATTACTTGAGCAGCAGATTTGATTTATTTTATTTTAAACAAACCCCCAATCACAAACAAAAATATTTGAATTAATGATTGTTAGGGTAGTCTTCTTTGCTTCGACTAGGTTCAATTGTATTGAGTCGAATTGTATTCATAAGAGACACATATAATTTGTTGATTAAGTTAGAGAAAGAATTTTCTCCACTTATGATTGTTTTACAAAGGAAACTAAAAAAAAAATTGATAATTAAAACTTTACTTGAATAGCCTTAGACGAAAATCAGAAAATTGTTAATTATATCAAAACTTATGCTGTTTAGGTGAATCGCTTGAATTACAAAAATTAAAGAAATAAGTCCTATTTTTCGGAGTCATTAATTTCATTTTGTAAGCAACACGAAAAACATATATTGTTACAGTAAATTTGAAAATATGATACACACTAACAAGATAAGAAATTTACTCTCAGAATAATAATGTTTTTCTACTTTTCTTAAACTGCCAAAAAAACTAGTTAATATACAAATAAAAAAACAACATAATTAAAGACAGTTTGTAAGCAGTGCTACTTCAATCTAAAATAAACATCTTTATCTACATTTAAAAAAATATCATATTTTCATTAAAAATGACTTCAAAAAATAGGAGAAAACACAATGAATAAAAAGGCGACATCCAAAATTTTTCCTCTTCTTTCAACTACTAAAGAGTCATTAACTCCCCATATATCATTTCTATATTGGATTCTGAAAAATAAATCGTTTTGTCAATCGACACTACACTATAGACAAGGTCTACACCAACCAACCACTTGCTTTTTCAAGGTCTTTTCATCCTGACAACCTTTAGCATGATTAATAGAGTTCCAGGAGAACGCCGTTAGTATCTGTAAGGCTTGTTACTCAACCACCTCAAGAACTCACTTCCGATGGACTCATAATTACGTAATTATCCCACTAAAGTCTTTGGGCCAGTGAAACACTTGACTTAATGACCTCTAGATTACCACTCGTTACGGTAGGGACAACTTGTGCTTCGTGTTCTCTATTCCAAACTACTGATTGTTTCAGGGAAGGTGGAATTGTCTCCAAGGATAAAGTACATTAAAAAAAATCAAACGGTAGCTTTTAAAGAATAGAACGTTATTGTGAAGGCTTTTTTTTCATCTTGAAAAAAAATTGAAACAACCCTTTGCACTTCTTATCCTGGTGCATTTGCTTATATCAGACATACGTTGGAAATAATATCGTACAGAGTTAAAGTTCAAAATTAGTGGCTGTAATTATTTTGCTTGTCCAAGTTTGGAGAAAACGCACAGTAATTCGCATTTTATGAAAGAGTATTGATATTTGTATAAAAATTAAATATATTTACTATATAAGTATACCTTCTATATTACTATTCGAAATATTTTTATTATAAACTGTTTATCTATATTACACTGAAAAAATTCAAATAATTTATTAGTGGAAGGTAACTTTCAAACTTCACACCGAATGAGAAACCTTAAAAAATCAGCACTTTAATTCAGAAAATACTTTTTCGATAAGATATACACTTTTGATACAATAATCATCGATATGTATCATTATTTGTTGTCAATACCTTCAAATTGTTGAAGTAAAGCTGTATCAGAAAAGATCTTTATGATTAACTATTTATATCGTCTTAGAATTTTTTGGTAACTCTAGAGTGAGTATAAATTTATTCGATGCGAATGATGTCCGACGATTACAAGAGACTGAACTTCACATTTATTTACAATAATTGTAGCGTCTTTACAATATATATGACCATTTATTTTTAACAAAATGGTATAACCTTCGGAAATAGATGTAATTAATCGAAAAATGTGACGAAAATAAACACCTGCACTCATAATTTTGTCGTAATTTAGAATTAAATGTGAGCTACGCTACCAATGTTTCACTAACAAAGTTAGAAAATTATTCTCCAAGTAATACATTTTTGAAAATGAATATTTTTATGTAAATATACTTAAATTAATAAAAAACCTTAATTTTATAGTAAATTTTTAACATTTTACCTTGTGCTAGTGGCTATTAATCTAGGTTTTAGCTATTCGGCAATGGTTTGTTATTGATACCGTATATCAGCGTTTCTCAAACTGTAGGGGGCCACTCTCTAAGAGGGCGTGATAAACCTACAAGGGGGGGTGAGCATATTGAAAAGTCGAAAATAAAATTTAAAAAATTACAAATTTACTGAAAGGTAGCAAACAAAATACATTTTTTATTTACTAAAAAATAAAATAGCATTTACACTGATATAATATACTTATAAATGTATTATTACTTTACAATGTATTTGATAACTAATCCTTCAATACTAAGTTAAGACCAAGTTTAATAATTACTAGTGACTCCCATGGGCTTCTCATAGGCAATATTATACACATAATTTTTAATACTGATCTTGATAACTGGTACAATTTATGATTAAAATCATATTGCAGCTTTTTCGTCAAAGTACATTATTATAGCATTCAATACATTGTTATGGTAGGAAGGGGAGCACAAAGAAAATTATGATTGGAAATTGGGTCATCAATGTTGAAAGTGTGAGAAGCACTGCCATATATATATAATTCTGAGTTTCTCTTGAATTTTTATCAATAAATATATATAGCAGTATTTATTAAATCTTTATCATCGAATATATATAGCAGTATTTATTAAATCTTTATCATCGAATATATATAGCAGTATTTATTAAATCTTTATCATCGAATATATATAGCAGTATTTATTAGATCTTTATCATCGAATATATATAGCAGTATTTATTAAATCTTTATCATCGAATATATATAACAGTATTTCTTGAATCTTTTTGAGCCTTTCATAGTAGCAGAGTGTTGAAATCTATCTATTCGCAATCAAACTACATTTGGAGAGTTCAAAACTCATTACGTGACACTTCTTAAAATATCCCAGCGACCAATTCATTGTTGAGTATATGATCATAAGACCATTAAAGATCAAAGAATGAGATATAATAGAATGTATGAAAAGAAGATGGGATACGAAGTTGGAAAAGAAAATGATGTATGACATTGTTTGGAGTCATCCTCCTGTTAGAAAATCGCTATTTCCAACCAATGAAAGAGGCAGCTACGTCGACATTAATGTTATTTGTGCCCTTTCATCAGAAGACGAATGAACTTATCTGTATCAACTACATGCAGTAAGCTAATTTGTCAAACGTCCACTACCAAACGGATGAAGAAAAAAGGTTCTATTGCAGGATTTATTTCTTCCATAATCTTTCCTAAAAAAGATTTTAGTATTTATTCTATTCTCATCAAATAAAAATTGTCATGTAACTGGAGTTGTTAGGAATGTGGAAAAAGTATTTTTCGATAAATCAATAAGATATTTATCATGATTTACATATTTTTTATAAAATATAGAATATGAGCATTTCTAAAAAAATATAAACATTAAAAAGTGTTTCAATGAAACAATGAATTACTTCTTTTTGACAGTATTTTTGAAAAAAAAAGTATATAAACACTACTTTACATTTTGCGATAATATTTTATGGTAAATGTGTTTAGAATAAGAGCTATTTGTGTAAAAAATAAAATATAATGATGTGTTACAACCATGTTTAAATTTTAATACTTCGCACGCGTATGTAATGAAGTCTTTTAAAGAAAACGATAAATTAAAAAAATAATGCATATGAAAGTGTTATGGAAATATATATGTTGACATTTCCTCAATCTTTTGATGCCAAGTTGGATTATTTTACGAATATATATATATTTAGTCTATAATATATATATATATATATATATATATATATATATATTTATTTATATTAGATAGGTTCAAGTAAAACATACCATTCTGGCTTATCCCGAGTATAGCTCGGGTACTGTGAAAATTAGCACTGTGCAATCAGTCTTTCTCGAGTTATTTCTCATGTGCTTTTTATGGTTTAGAATAATTAAAAAGTACCACTTAGTGGAATTTTCTACAAAAAGAGGACGTTCTTCTGTTGAGCACTCCTTCCCGCTTGTCTGAAAAGCAGTTTGTTGACTACGTTTCCCCATCGGAGAAGAAAACTAATCGTACACGACAGTGTATTATTTGTTCCCCAAAGATAGACAGTAAAGGGAAGAAAACGTAAGAAGAGAAATAAGATTCTACTGTCCAGATTATGATACTGAGTTATATTCAGCACCGAGTTTTCGAGTTTATCATACACGATAAAATTTTGATTAATAATTTTATATTCATTTACGTAAATGTAATAGATGGGAATAAAATATGTAATTCATGATAAAAGCTGGGTATTCAAAGCTTTATATTTATTGTTAGTGAATTAACTCCGAAGTCTAATGATTTTTGCCATAGAGAAAGCCAACTTTATAGGATAATCACTCACCTATTTAAATAGATTTTTTACGTGAACTTTTAGGAAATTTTGTATACGAATGGTGTTATTATGTTTGAAAAGGTATATATATTTGAAAATATACGCAAGCAAATTATCATTTTCCAGTCCATAATTCAGAAAAAAACGGGACTGGAAAGGGGTTAAAAATTAAGGAAACTATTTAACTATTTTTAAGACAAATGTTAATAAGATGAAAATATTCCTTAAAATTCATACGAATAATTTTTTTTTCTTAAAATTCAAAGAAACAATCAGGCATACAACAAATGTATTGATTCCTCATTATTTTATTCAATTATTTGCAAGCCATATTTACATAATTGAAGGAATTCCTGTTCATAATCACCTATATGGATCAGATGTCCTCGAAGTCATGCTTAACACAGTAGAGCATTTTAAGCTTAGAAGTAATTATAACCTGAATTTGTTTCCTAATTTAGGCTAGTTACACATGTATACATGCGTAAATATTGTATGAATATATTATAATTTAAACGTAGACTTTTTATGTTTGATAAATCAAACCGAAAAGTTATACAATAAAAAATTGCGTACATTTTAATGTACTTAAAAGGTTCCATTTAAAAAGTAAATATGTATCAAAGATTTTAGAACAATTTCTTCTAAAATATTTAGAGAAACTTTGAAATTTCATTTTCTTTCGTTTTCTTCAGTATCTTCAATTACACAGCGTAATTTGAATAACTCATTATATTGCCGCGTTTTGTATATAAAGAATGTCTTAACTTGTTTATTGTTTGTATATATATATAATATATATATATATATATTCTATTTAATAAATAAAAATACTCCAAATAAGAAAAAAATAATTTTAGGGCTCAAAGTTATTTAATAGATATTTCTATTTCAAAGGTAATTGCAAGCAGCTTCCATTAAGTCTGAGGATGTATGCTGAGTTAATGCCATCTGGTATAATTTTCGAAGTCGTAGGAATCATTTAGCTAATCCTTAGAGGATATTCAATTACTACACAGCAACCGGTGTCGTTGTCGGTCATATGATTGATTGCCATCAATTTCAGCAAGGCACGTGCTGGTTATCTATTGAGTAAGCCTCGCAGTAACAAATTAAAATATAATAGAATTTTTTCGAATTGATCCTTTTTTCTTTCGTAAATTAATTTGAAACATGTGTAAACATTAAGTTATTGATTTTAACTGAGAGGAATTTAAACGTAAATTATAGAAGAAATAAGCTTAAACTGTTGGCAAATTAAAAAATATGAAGAAATAAAGAACACACACACATTATGCAGCAGAAAATGCATGCATATATATTTTATATAAATATATGTAGAAGAATGCATATATACATACATATATGTATATATATATATATATATATAAATATTTGAAAAGACACACACACACACACACACACACACACATATATATATATATATATATATATATATATATATATATATATATATATATATATATATATATGTACGTATTTATCGCAAAAAATGTATATTTCAGTAAAATATATATTTTTCGAAGAATATGTTTATTTCCATAATTCTTCATCCTACTAAGTTGAACAAATCACTATTTTCGCAATGGAATTTGGGGGTATCTTCAGTTTGCACGCAAATTGTTGTATTTAGATAGTAAGAAAATGAGCAAGAAATTTACATCTGATTCAAATTCTGATTTTTAATATGATGAAAAATGAAAAGTTTTAGAGCCCAAAGGAGTGCACGGTTATCTAAAAATGCAATTTTAACTAAGTAAAAAATTTCTTTCAAAGTAACTAAAAAGGTAGAATTTCCTTCTTATTATTTAAATATTGAAAAATAATTTAACACTCAAATGAACCATTCGTAAGTCATTTTCTTGCTTTATACATGATGCGTTCTGCGTTCATGACAAAATATTATAAGAATAATGCCGTACAAATTTTTAAGCGTGAAGCATCGATTTTACAAGCTTTTTATTAACTTACAGTGTAAAATGTTCGGGTGGAATCTTGCAACGCAATTTTGAAGATGATGCCTTCAACCGACTGAGCTGAAATTTTGTATACACGTTTAGTTTGGATGGCAATGCATGTTTTGCCCATTTATATTCTGATATCGCTATTAGTTAAAAAGTAATTAATGAAAGTAATTTGTTCGGGTGGAATCTTGCAACTCAATTTTGAAGCTGATGCCTTCAACCGACGGAGCTGAAATTTTGTATACACGTTTAGTTTGGATGACAATGCATGCTTTGATTGTTTATATTCCAATATCGCAATTAGTTGAAAAGATATTGATTAAAAACCTTTTACCCCTGTTAGCTTTTTATTCCGCTGAGCAGCTTATTGGATTGAGCTTGAAGAAGTTCCTACTTCTCGACCTTTTTGACAAAACCATCTGATTCTTTCTGTCAAACTGAGACACAAAATAGTTGCATAATCGGAAAGATTATTTATTTGCCACGTTACGGTATAAATCTTTTTAAAAAAATATAGATAATTTCTGTTTTTCGATTTTTTTCTAAAATGAGACAAAATCGATGCGTTTTTATGAAAATGGTTTCTAAATCATTCTGTATTAATTTCTTTTTTGTTTTTTTCGTGTTAATGAATCAATATTCGGCACTAAGAAAGTTCTGGCGTTTCTCTTTTAGAATCAGTCATTTAAAAAATAAAATGACGAAAACTTTTTTTCACGATTTTTCAAAAAATACTCAAATTTTTAATAAAACATTTAAAAACTTCGTTATTTTTAAAGATAGTCACAGGAAAGCTTTTTTTTAGATTGTAGAAGAGTATTATCCAATTTCGGAACAATGATTGAAAAAATTGGTTTACAATTACGGAGTTAAAATTTTTCTTGTGTTTTTCATTTTTTATATAGTATTATAGTAAAAGCAAAATAATAATAATAATAATAATAATAATAATAATAATAATAATAATTTTAACATTTTGATTAATTTTGCTTTGTCTATTTTTGTTTTGGTTTTACAGTGTGTTTATCCCCCCCTCCCCATTATCCTCTTGTTGCGACCCGAGCTTAATATCAATCATATGTACGTGGCCAGACATGAAAAAAAGATTAAGTACCCCTGAGCTAGCTTGCTCAATATTAATAGGCAAACGACCTTACAACAATGATGCGTTGAATGAGACGAACAGGCTGAGAAACTTTCCCGCGATAACTAAAAAATAAAAAAAAAATTAAATGTAAAAAAAAAAACTTTTTTAAAAACAAGCTTTTATTTAAATGCTCTGAAAAGAACAAATAAATTTCTCTTTTAAAACTTTTTTTGCTATTACCTTATAACGTCATTACACAATTTATGATATGAAAGCTTGTCGCGAGATTTACCTGTGTAAATAAACAAGCAAAATAAATAACTTGATCTGATTGATTTTAATTTTTAAAATTTTGATACTAAATAAGTATGAGTACTTAAATCTCGCGACAAGCTTTTTTTTTTACTTTTAATTTATTTGGTCCTCTTGTCCGCAAATAAAACTTTGTATTGAATTAGGTAGACATAACAAAAGTAATTTTTTTATTAAATATTGGTTGTTGTGTAAGCTATGAACTCAGATTATTTTCGACGTCTTAAATAAAAAATACAATTCAGGAAAAATGTATATTTCAAAAACTCGTAATTAATTATTCAAGCCATACACTTATTTAAAATAAATTCCATAAGGTCCATTTTATTTCATTAGCATCTATACTTTAATTACGTGTCCAAAGGTTAAGATGAAATACCTATATTAAATTATCCCCAGCATTCACCAAAATAACTTCATTACAAATGAGCACACACATTAAATACCTTTCTCTTTCTTTCTATTTACGTATTACTACTAAAATCTATACAAAATAAGTCAATATGAGGAAAAGAAACAAACATCTAAAAAAACCCCCAAAGCTGATCTTCGAAGAATGCATACTCGATTTAATTAAGCTCCCTTCCATCTTAGTCAAATTGCTAGAATAAGTTCTTATTTTGCGTTCTATTCTTCATCAAGGAAGATCACCCACACTTGATGCAACTTCTCTCTCATTAAGATGCCTAAGCACATGAGCTTGAATATGCCCAAAGGCCTTGTTAAGGTCGCGAGACATCATGTAAACAAAATATTCCCTTTACGTGTAATTAAGAAAATAATATTCATTCTTGTTACTTTCTTGCAACAAGGAGAGATTCAATGTCAGCTTGTTCCTCACTGTGATAGGTCTATTGTTCGTATGAAAAGCCAAGGGCTGGTATGTTCTAAGAAAAAGAATGGGATTTTATTCAAAGTAGAAGTGTTTGTTATTGTAGAATTTTTCTCAGAAGTTATTCATGTTTCTTTCGAAATGTTGCAAGGAAGAACTTTAATTTCTTTTAATTGAGTGAAATTCGTTTTTTAGAGATAACCTTACACTTGAGAGAGATTTAAGAAGCTTTAGAATTACTTTAGTGGAAATTTAATATTTTTTCAGCTTAGTTTTAGTTGTTTGGAAGTTTTTATCTATACATGGTTTCTAACGCTTTAATGAAAAATCGACATTTAATAGTTTAGTTTAACGGCTGATTTTATTTACATTGTAAAACTTATTTGCATATATGGATAACTACTGAATTTTAACTTTTTTTTCAAACCATGTTTTTTTTTAATATTCAATTTGTAAATCCGATTTAATTCATTTTTGTGTACTTATGTATAATTCTATCGACCAAATCAAAATACGTCACCAATTGTTGTGATATACAGCTAGTAATAGTAACCTGTTCCCAATTAATAAGAGTGTATTTGGTATAGTGTGCATTTTTTTTACTTCACAAATTGGAAGAAAGTATAATATACTTGTACCACACTCTTCTAAACTTTATCATATTTATTTGTTGTTGAGATAATTTTAAAGGAGCATATGCGGGAATTTTTTATTTGGTGTTATCTTTTGAATTGGTGAAATTCGTAGACTGTATGATATGCAGGTACCAATTTTTGTTACTTTTTAAAAATAATTCTTTAAGTATTTTTTAACTAAGTATTTAGTGAAATACATCAATATTTTTTTCGAAATCGATTGTTCAATGTAATTATTAGGTTGCCATGATATTGGAATATAAGATATGAAACATGAAACTAAATTTTGCTTCTTATAAGCCTAAAATAGGAAAATTGAAATACATTTTTCATCTATTTAAAATGGATTTGGCTCGCGTTTAAAGCGTACTTCTTCCAGTCGAAAGAGAGATCTAAAAGAGATATTTTTAATATTAGCGAACAGTATGCCTAAATTGTACTTTAATAACCTTGAAAATGAACTTAATGTTTTGTATATGACATTTAGATACTGATTTATCCATTGTGGGAATCATCAATTTTGAATAACGATTTTAATGTCTGTCCAATGATGCTCAGATAACTGAAAATAGCAAATTGGGTACGGATTACGAACGTTTTTTAAGATGTAGATAAAATGAAAAAAATGAGGAATATTTCGAAGATCTTCATAAATCATCTTTCATAAAAGATCTTCTATTTTTTATAGGTTAGTTTATATTCTGATTTTTTTTCATTCAAGTTTTATACTTATTGATACTCGATATGGTACACTTAACTACATTCCTACAATAATAAACTTTATTTTTTGAAGAATTTATAAACAAAAGATGTATTGAACAAACTTTCTCACTTTATGTTGAATATAATAGCGTGCTTATTATAATTTGAATCTTTATGTCGAATTATTTATTAGCCTTTTCTTTCTCTTTCTTCGTTTTTTTTTTTTGGAATTTTTGATAAAGAGATGAATCAAAGAGAAAGATGTTTTTTTCTTTTCTGTACTTAAGGAAATATTTCTTTTTGTTTTAAAATGCACAATAAAGGTATTATATTTATATAAGTCATCATGGATATTCGAAAAAATTCTTTGCTGTGAATCAAAGCAAAAGTGTAGTACCAGAAAAAAAATACTCCATTTTTTATTACATACGAAAAAAATTTCTCCACTTCGTTGATATTTATTTTACTAAGTAGTTTAAAGATATATTTGACTTTTAAAAAAGTGTTTGTCTATATACATAAATTCGAGTAAATTTCTTCGGAAACTTAAATAAAATTCGCTTTTTGTAATCAATTCAAGTGCTTCTAAGTATTGCATTACTAGTATATGAAGTATTTAGATTTTTTCATCAATAAGAAATAATAGGCTCGCTATTTTCTTTTCAATTATTTTTGATTTAGAGTTTTTCTGAATAAAATATATGTTTTGAGACAGAACATGTTTAACAGCGGAATTGAGGCTATCAGAATACTCTGGCTCTTTTTTTAAAAAATAAGTTTGATTTTTATAGGAATTGGCAAAATTGTTACTTTTCAGTTTTGCTGGCACAAATCTTTCTAAGCCGGCTCTAATGGTGGCAGTACATAATATACACATAAAAACGTTTTATTAAATATTAATTTTCATTTGTCTTTCATCTGTTTTCGGTTTTTTTAAGAAAAAAAGGGGGAACCTATATATTATTGCAACCTATTGAAACGAAGCACTTGACATCAGAGCGTACGACACATAGGAAATCGGAGTTGCCAACTTGGCGAGTAATTATTAATTACTCGTCAAGTTAGCAACTCCGATTTCCTATGTATCGAGTTCACGATTGTTGCGATAGTATGTATGTACCAAAAAACGCTACTGATAAGCAACGATCCTGACTTGTTTTGAAATGTGGTGGTGAAAGATTACAGGTGGGAATATTCCACTTGGCGTGTTTTGCATCATTTTTGGCTACCTTATCACCTTCACGGCGAAACGGAAAAGTACCGAAAATTTAAATGTAACGTAAATCATATTTGAAACAAGTAATATGAAATAAAATTGAGTCGATTCCTACTTTGAATGCATGAATAGAAATTATTTTATTAACGATTGAAAATAAGAATAATATATATATATATACATAGAGAGAGAGTGAAGTAATAGTAGGAATTGAAAAAAAGAGCCTAATTTGTCTGCATATTGGTAACAATGCACACCCGGTTTGGTAGAAAAACAGGTTTTCGACACCAACTTTCGTATTTGTTTTAACAGTTTCATTCTTACAACAATAGAGATGAATATAAGTTGGCGTCAAAACCGGTAATTTGTTTAATTTAATTTAATTAATTAATTAATATTTGAACAATTGTATTAACATCAAGTAACCACTACAAGTTTAAAAAATTATTTCAACTTGATTGAATGAATAAAAAGTATTTTATTAACGACTGAAAATTTGAACAAGGTAAAAAAATATAGAGAGAGAGTAAGCTAATAGTAGGAATTGAAAAAATTAAAGAAAGGAGAACAGAGCGACGTTCCTAGTCAACGACATAAAGCAAAATCATATCATCCTTACATAATGAGAATGTTCCTACTTTTTTTTAAAAAAATTACAAAATTGCCTCCATACATAAATGTATTTATGAAATATAAAGGTTTGCACATCTCCTGTTCGCTGCAGAGAATTAAAGCAATCTAGTCTTTATGACCATGGGCCTAGAAATCGATCAAATAAAAATCTTGTCATGATGTTATAGTTAATATTTACACGAAAGCAACACACAACACAACCGTTTTTCTTCTAGTAAATATTGCAAATAAGCCATCTCGGTCGCCTCTGTTCTCAAGTTGAAAGGAAGTGATACATAGAAATAGCAAGCAAACACCTAACAGTATTTCAAAAGAATATTCAATAGTTAGGACAGAAACGTGCTTAATTTGTATCAGTTTAAATTTACCGAAATATTTAGTGTTAAGCGTAATAAAAATATTCTGAAACAAACAGGAGCTCGTAGTAATGTTGAGTGAACAAGAATCAGTAGACTGTGTAAAATTCAACTTTCATTTATTCTAACCCTAAAATTTCACAGGAAAAGGGCCATGGGAGTGACAACAGCCTTAAATCCTATCTAATACAAATAAAAGATTCTTTTAACTTTGAAAAAATCGCTTCATCACAGACACAGTGGTTCAAGCTCAGAATATGTCCGGACACCAGCTACACATGTTTTCTTAATTTCACGATCTTCAGTCCAATTCGCGAATTCTACTATGAAATAACACACAAGCTAATACTACACCCAACAATCATAAGAACCTCTCCTTTTACATACTGCCTCAACATTCTTACTTTAGATTTCTTTAAATGCAATCTTAATTTGCATATCAAGGTGCCTTCAGAAGGCTGGTTTTCAGATCAGATAAACAAAATAGATTTCTTTAGAGGTTAGATGCTAAGTTACAATTCTGCTATTGTTAACATGTTTATTTATAGAATGATCAGATAATCTCGATGTTAGTAATTTTTAGGAATTTTCTTCCCTTTCTTGCTATGAATATTGATAAAACTATGGAACAGATTTTGTATTTCGACCCAGATTTCCTGTTCGGGAAATGGTACCTAAGTACTTTTTGAAAAAAGTGACATGTTTTGGGATTTTGTTACAGCAACTTTTCTGAGTCTGACAAAAAATAACAAACATCTTAACTGCATGTAAAATAATTAAATTAGATTAAATGTTATAAAATTTGTTATAAATGTATTTTGAATTCAAATTGAATTAAATTATATTTATAATAGCTATGTTTTGGCAATGAGAAAAAAATTATGTAAAATTTAAAGGTGCTATTGGTGATCTCTCTCATTCTTAGAGATGTCACAGGATGCGAAAGAATAGAAGAGAATTTAGTATTTCCTTTATTTAATTAAAATAAAATATCAGAAATAAATATATCCGTGAGGTGTTCCGTTAACCAAAATTGGTACTAATGCATTGTGGTAACCCCTATTGGCGATATTATACTAAACGAAGCACATGATTGCCAATTCAGCGTACACGACACATGCAAAATTGGGGTTGCCAATTTGGAGAGTTATCTTGAACGTTGCCATTGTGTTGCGATAATACGTATGTATCCCTAACTCTTATGAACTAAACATTAAGGTACCAAAGAAAATAAGTATTATACACAAGGTGAGGTCATCAGATCAAACAACATTATAGAGTAGCCTGAGAGTATTGTTTCGGGAAATGCACGTACCAGCTACAAAGCTACTTAAAAACGATCGAGAATTTTCTAAATTCACTTTCCGCGCGCGATACATACCTTTTCCTAAATAATAATTTTTAAGGAGTACTTTCAGATATTTTATATTGTTATAAGTATTTTGGAAGCAAAAAAAATAATGATAAGAATTATTCTTCATTAAAAACAAGATTTTCTTTTATAGTTAAAATTAGTAGTATACTAAGAAACGAATCATGCGTATGATTTATGTGGCATGTTATACTTTGAAAACACAAATTTATATTACTCTTTTAGTAATCTTCTAGTGAAATTATGGGATATTTGTTATGTTGAATTTTATTGTATGTTAAAGAATTTTTCAACTCATTATTTTCCTTATCATGTTATATTTTATACTATGATGAATAGCCAAGCAAAAATTGTACAATAAAATCAAGTAAATATATTTGCTTTATATAATTTAAATTTCGTATGTTAAGCTCTAAGAAAATATTGTTTAATTCATTAAACAGTGAAAATCTTTTAACCCGAAACAGAGAAGTCTGAAGCATTTTTTCGTGTTGAAGGATATTACAAAAAAACCAATATAATCAACAAAATTAAGTTTAATAGAGCAAATTTTGTTTACATAAATAGGTACATATACGTGCATTTAATAAGAATAATTGAAACGAAAACATTTACAAGTATGTAATGAAATTTGATAAAAATTCAGTAATACCGACTACTTCTTCTGCTTCTAATCAAAAGCCTTAAGAAGCTGCTCGTAAAAATTTCTTCTATGATAGAGAACAAAAATGCGAACCAAACTCACTGACTTTTTAATCACACTTCTATGTTCTCGTCATCAAATTCCAAATACACCTGATGAGAGATTAGATGTTTTTGAATGCCGTTTGTAAGGATGAAGAGTAAAAGTACTTTATATAAACAAAATTGGCTCGTGTCACAGGCTATTTCGAAGGTATTTTGAAGCCATGTTAGACTCCTTTCTACGAAATATATGAAACTACCTCTCTGTCATTTCACACCGCTCTTAAATCTTGACTTCACGGCTGGTTTTTCTGTATTTTGTTCATAACAATAAGAGAAATATTTTTCTTCTCTCTCTCTCAAGCCATTTTTTTCATATTAAAAGAAAACAAATGCATGGAAATACATTGTTTTGTCGGGACCAGTGTATTATTTCGTGTTAACCGATATTTCGGTGTTAAGTGTGTCAGCGCTTTCGTGCTAAGCAGATTTCATTGTATATGAAATATACCTTGTTATTTTTTCTACAACATTTTTTTTAAAACAGCTTTTGGTTTCTTTTTCTTACAGAAATTAATTTCATTGAATAGAAGAATATCGAATACAATACTTCTTCTATTTTTGTTACCTTTAAATATACATTTATTGCACATCAATTATAAATAGAAATAGAAGTGTATGAATAAAATTGTTATAAAAACGCTATGTAACGATGGACAATTATAAAAATTAATTTGAATATAATTTAATATAAGTTTTGAATGTAAGAAAAAATTTACCTTATTTTAGTAAAATTGAGCGGAATTTTAATTTATTTACGATGAAACTTGTTTTAAGGGGGAAATATGAGAATGAAAACATATTTATTAATAAAAAAAAGATAAAAAGTAACCATTTTTCAGCAAAAGTTTGGATGAAATCTTAAAGAAAAGATTTAGCAAAATTGTAGCGACGAACGTATATCCAGACTGCGGAAAAAGTTTTTATTTTTAAGCTTTTATCTCTCTACATACATTCCCTTCCTTATTTTTAATTATGTAGTTACTCGTTATACTGTTGCAAACTTTACTTTCAGTATTCAGAGGAATTCAATAAGAAAGTTTATAAAGATTACTCTCCAAGATTTTTCCTTTCCATAAATTTATGTACGTACGGATTAATATAAACATATATTCAGTTGCTTTAGAAAATGCAAATTATTCTTCCTCCTTTTCAATTTTATGGCATAAAAAGTCAAAAAATCATTTTTTTTCTTAAAATTGAAAGTTCTTATCTGAGATAAGAACATTCTTTTAAAAGAATTTGTGGAATGATTAGAAAGGAGGGGAGGAAGAAGGACAGGATGCCAAAATAGAAATCAGTCAATTTTTCATAAAGTAAAAAAAAAAAAAAAAAAAAAAAAACATATATTACACTGAATCTTAAGAAATATTTTTAAATATTTATTTTTATACTTGTGTTAAAAAAAATTTACTTATAAAATACTTTGTTATAAAACATTACTTTCTTGAACATCAAGGGAAAAATGTAATGAACAGATGCTTCTTATATAAACCCAAATATTGAATATGGAGGCAAACTTTATTTAAATTTCAGAAATAATTAATGTATAATGATATTCTGTTTCCCTAAAAATAAGATTAAATGGTAAGAAAATATGCCTTTTAGAGATCTAAAGTATTTTTCATTAATATTTTTTTAATGCAGACATACATATATATTCCTTTGGTAAAGCAACTTAAAGTATTTTCAGTGCTTTGGTATAGTTTAAGTCAGGAATTATTTAATTTTTATAAAAATCAATATTGAAAGTATATGAATAACTTTGAATTTTTGAATTTTCTTATTAAAATTAGTTGTTGACAGTTAATTATTTGCTTCTCCACCATAAACAGTTGTTGGACACTCACTTACCGAGCTTCTATTTATGGATTTTCGCAACGTATTCTTCTCCCCATCTCTTCCGATTAAAATGAATGGAGAAAAACTGTATTTAACGAATAATGAACTCCAAATTAACAAATTATTTGAACCACCGAAAAAGTTTTTTTATTAGCTTGAATTATAAAAAAAGCTGAATTTTTTTTAAATATGACTCATTTTTTTATCGGAAACCGAAAATGGCTGTTCTTGGCATCAATAAATTTCGACGGGAATAGGTGCAGCTCAGAACGTTTAGTAACTGAAAAAAAGTGTGTAATTTTCAACTTTGGATATTTTTTGTGTAGTTGCTTGTTTTAGAATTTCCAAACGGTAAGTGCAAAAAATTTGTATTTTGTTTGGACCCTGATATTACAAATAAACCCGAATTAAAGAATAAAATATTCGGTACCAATGAATTCGTTGAATTGAGATCCGACTGTATTTCTTTCCGAGAATATTTACATCGGTAAAGAAAATTACAATTCATTGATGAACAAATATTCATATAAAAAGAAATATTCAATTATGTATTACCTTTAACGTGTAAGGTTCGTTATTTCATAGAGTAAATGCACAAGTCAGTGAATGCATATAAAATTATTTAATTCTACGATTTAACAAGATATTCTATAGAACAATGACTACTTGATCGTTAAAGTATGAAATACAGCACTCGAAAGTTTTTTGAACCAAGTCTAGCTGCTTTTAATCAATTTTTATAACTAATAGATGCTTTGTAATGACGTTTCTGTGCGCACCATTCATTTGGTTGTGTTTAGAAGTAGAATTTAGGCGCTGTATTCATGTTAACGTTTCTTACATTTGGATTATTAACAAATATTTTTGCGACCTGTTTTGAAGCAATGACTTCTGCAGAAATGGGAGATTAACTTGAAAATAAAAAAGACTATAAATGCGAGAGATTTGAATCTTTTTTAAATAGGCGTGGGAGAATGGAGAGACGTTTTGCACTTACTCATGAAAAATTATTAAATGTGATAGCAAAAGTAAAAGGGGCAAAAAATGACGATTGGTTACTACAGCATCATGATATCCTTGAAGTAGGAAAAAGGAAAAAAAGTAGGAAAGAGTAGGAAAGTTAATTGTGTGCACCAGTAACACATACAAAAGGTATTCCCCTCCCCCTTTCTGTTTAACAGTTAGCAATATGACTTACAACAAATTATATCATCTGCATTTCCGAATTATCTACCAATTAATCATCCGCAACAGGGATAAAATGTATTTTTCGAGAAGTTGTAGCTGTTTATGATCAGGTAATTAATAAAATAACTTTGAAATTGTTTATTTTCACTTTAAGGTATGCGACTACGTTCAGAACCGTGATTTAAAAAAGAGCATAAATGGATACTTTTCATGATATTTAGTGTCAGATTAGAATACATGTATAAAGTTGTTTAAACAACATTCTGACAAAAATAATTATTTAAATACAATATTTCGGCAAAAATTAACTTAGAATAACCTTTTTTCAAAATGTTATCTTTTTGTGAAAAATGCTTCTATTATAATATTATTTTGCCTTATATAGCTCAGATCTCTGTACAGAGGCTCAACTACGATTTTTGAAAAATTCACATTATTTTCAGAGTTACAACCCATTGAAAAAATTATTATCAGCGTTTTTTTCTTAAAATGTCTCCTCTCTGTTGTCGAAAAACATGGATAAACTCACTTATAAGTTATGTATTTCAAAAATTCTACTTGAGCCTCTGTACAGAGGTCTGAGCTATATACAGGCGAAATATTATCATAATATAACCCTTATTCACAAAAGGAGAATATTTTGAAAATGGGTCATTCTATGTTCATTTTTTTGTCAAAATATTGCACTTAAATAACTTTTTATTGTAATACTATTCTTTAAACAATTTTATATACAATTTCTAATCTAAGTGACACTAAATATCATAAATATCCATTTATACGCTTTTGCAAAATCACGGTTCCGAACGTAGTCGGATACCTTAACGGTCTAACATTAGTTATTTCCTAGAATAACTAGGTAAAATATGGAATATGTTTCATTTCTATTATATACTTTAATTGACTTGTCTAGTCTTTTCATAGAATAAATAGGTAAAGTATGGAATATTTTATCTCTACTATATTTCCTAATTGACTTGTCTAGTTGTTTCATGAACTACCTAGTTATTCTATGAAAAATAACTGATTTATACACTTTAACGGTAATATATACATTATAAAATATTTGCGCATTTAACTTAAAATATTTATTTTCAGTAGCAATTTATAACATCTATGTCCTCTAACATTCTTTAATTAATATTTTAAATCATAAATCTCCCTTACCCAGAAGGCATAATTATTCAATTTAATATACAGTAGAGATTTTAAAATATGGAGAGATTCACTTAGTTTATTAACTCTTTAAAGTTTCGCTATATTTAAATCACTTTCCTTACACCAGAGAATTAGAAGCTACAGAATTGTCAGTAGCAAATGGTCTTAAGGCTGCCTCGGCTACCTTGTCTCAGCGCAGTGAGTGACCAAAATTCACGGTTTAATTACGAAATTGATCCCGGGCTCATCCACCCACGTTCTCCCCAAGGGCCTATTATGGTGACTCTAGCGAGGGTCCTTCGTTTTCATTATCATGTAGTTCTGTGAGGCACGTAAGTTGTTAGAAACATGACTAACATTTTCTTTTATTTTTAAAAGAAACATCGTGATATACATTATTTGACTTAAGGAGAAGAATGTATGGGATATTTTTATTGATTAATAATTTAGATAAAAATATTTATAAAGGTTAAACATTAATAATTATCGTAATCAATAGGAAAAATGTAGATGATAAGGAAAATTTTTCTAGATTTTAAGGTATCCGACTACGTTTGGAACCGTGATATTAAAAAAGCGCATAAATGGATAATTCTCATGATATTTAGTGTCACTCAGATTAGAATACATGTATAAAATTGTTTTAAGTCCATTTTGACAAAAACAATTATTTAAATACATTATTTCAGCAAAAAATTACTTAGAATAATCTTTATTTAAAATGTTCTCTTTTTGTGAAAAATGCTCCTATTATAATAATATTTTGCCTGTATATAGCTCAGACCTCTGTTCCGAATCTCAACTATGACTTTTGAAACATTCACATTATTTTCAGAGTTACAACCGATTGAAATAATTATTGGCTTTAATTTCATACAATTTCTCCTCTCTGTTGTAGTAAGAAGTTGATAAATCCACTTCTAAGTTATATGTTTTAAAAATTCTAGTTGAGCCTCGGTACAGATGTCTGAGCTATATACAGGCAAAATATTATTATAATAGAAGCCTTTTTGACTAAAGGAGAATATTATGAAAATGGGTCATTCTATGTTCAGTTTTTGTCAAAATATTGTACTTAAATTGTTTTTTATTGTAATTCTATTCTTAAATCAATTTTATGTGCATTTTCTAATCTAAGTAACACTAAATATCATAAGAAAAAGTAAATAATCTGGAAGAACGTAAGAGGGGTTTGCGGGAAATATAATCTTCTAAAATACAGGAAATTTTCAACTGCATTGATTAAGCTACGTACTTAAGTTACACGTGCTACGAAAATTCTAATTTCGTTTGTTCAAATAAAAAGAAAGATTGTAAGAACATTTAATTTTCGTCAAATTCGTTTTTTCTCTATATATCGTCCAAAACGTAGAAACGTCACTTAAATTTAATTTTTTGCCTAAACTTCCCATTTAATTTCAAGGATTTATCATTCATTTTTCTCTATTTCATCATTGTAAAGGGTAAAAAGCAAATTAGATTGCATTTACTAGGATAGATCAAATTTATGTGAAACCTATATTATTGAATAGACCTGAAAAATTAAACTAAAAAACTACAAGCAATTAACATATAACTATTTGTTTTTTAAGCTAAAAGTGGGGGAGGGGTATTTTTAGTAGTACATTAAGTAAAATAACTTAATTTTTGAACTTTTTGTAGAAAATTATTTCAAATTAAGAGTAACCTGAAATTGTTTTGTATAATTTACATCCAATGGATAATTTAAATCAGATTAATAACAATTAAAATTGTAGAGAGTTGATTGCCATTTATCAACAGTATCCAATTGTATTTTTCTGATTCTGACATTCTTGAAACCATATTTGGTAAAAACAAATAAATGAAAAAAAGGCTGTTGAGAACCTTTAATTTTGAGTAAAAAAAATTCAAGGTTAAGTAATCTGGATCAATTTAGGCTTTTAATAAGTTTTGACTATTTTAAGAATGTTGTCATCTTAATTTAAATTTGATGCAAAATATATGAAGCATTCATTGTTTACTATCATATACTTAATTATATTGTTTATAATTATGTATATAATTATTAAGAATACTATTAATGGATTTTTTTAAAAACTTATACATAAATAAAATTAATAATTTTTGAAATTTTTAAACTTCAGAGGAAAAAAATATTTGTCCTATTTATTAACCTCTTGAATCAATTGAATTTTAAATTTTTTTTTCAAATAAATAACAATATTTTTCAATCAAAAAATACTTCAATATATATTTAAAACCATTCTGTAAAATATTAGGTAATTACAGAAACGGTTTTATGGATGTTAAGAAAAATTTTCAAATTTTATTCATTTAATTTAAAATTTGAGTTAGATATATCAGAATTTATTAGACAGAGGGCTCTGAAGTCAATTCGTGGCATCGCTTATTCAGCATAGAAAATATATACTGATAGCAGCACGGTTGACGGTGGTATTTCTGGAAGATGCTAGCATATTGAAACATCTGAAAACATACAGATTAAAAGTAATACCAGTTGTTCTGTTTTTAGGTTGGGACTTATTGCAACCTGTAAGGGACTGAAATTCATTGATATGTCTTCTGAGCTTGTCTTCAAGGACATTTGGATATAGTAAATGACAATTATCTTCTACACAGCACCTTTCTCATTGGGCGACTGTTGGTTGTTTTGTGGTTCGACTTTCTTCTTGACACACTATATACTTCCAATGGTCCCCTCCCCCATTATATTCAATGGTAACGAGATGGCCGAGAGCTTGGCTATACCTGCCACACTACTGCTTGCAGGGTAATGCTTGTGTGTGTGTGTCTAAGTTTTACTAAAATCTCCTCAATTAAAAGTATGGAATTAAAAGCAGTGTTCAGTGTTGAACAAATGGTTCTTGTGACGCCCACAACAACAGGTGCATATTTGTCGCGAGAGGGCGCTAGTGTGTGAAAAAACAGTGTATGTGTAGACAGAGTAAGAAGAGAGCGTATGGAGAACGCTCTAATAAAATTCCTTTTATCTTAGTCTCGCCATTTTGTGTGTGGTGTAATTAATCTTTTAGAGATTTTTAAATTAATGTGTGTAAATGAATCGGTGCAAACTAAACAATGGTCCGTCAGAGCCTGAAATGGCCGGGACTGAAAATAAGGAATTGTAGAGATCACGAATGAAAAGAAAGGAAGCGTCCTTTTAGTGGAGAGAAAGTTATCACTTGGTGAGAGGTCAGTCTTCAATTTTCCTATATTTTGTGTTTTGAGAAAAATATATGTGTTTCATAAGTGGTTAAAATAACTTTAATTTGTGATTGAGATAGTTATTTTGTAATTTATAGGTGTCTAATTTGTGATTGAGATAGTTATTTTGTGATTTATAGGTGTCTAATTTGTGTTTGAGATAGTTTTTGTGATTTATAAGTGTTAAATTGAGGTTGAGTTCACTTTAATTGTGTTTTGAGATAATTATTGTGATTATGTGTCTCATGTGTGGTTAAGATAACTTTAATTTGAGGTTGAGTTAACTTTGATTTGTGGCTTAGATAAATTGTGGTTTATTTGTTTTCATTGGTGATTGAGATAACTTTACTTTGTGAAAATGAGTATAAGTAAATTTAAAAAGGATGAACTTAGGAGTATTGCGGATGAATTAAAATTAGTTGTTCCAGACAATGCTAAAGTTCTAGATTTAAGAGAATTAATACAGGAGAGTGAGATTTATAAAAATGATAAGGAAACGTATCAGGCTATTGTTGATTGTGTGTTGGAGGAGATAAATGATAGGAGAAATGAAGACGAAAATAGACTAGAAATTGAAAAAATTAAACTGCCACAGTTAGAGAAGGAGTTAGAAATAGCGAAATTGCATAAGCAATCGGGCAAAAGTTTACATTTACAAAATGAAAATCAATTAATTACAACCGAGTGTAATATTGAAAGTTTGATTAAAAGTATCAAAACCTTAACAATCCCGGTACCACTAAGAGCAGAGTCATTTAATTTATTTTTTCAATTTATAGAAAAGGCATTTAAAACTAAAAATGTTCCTGAAAAATTAAAACCCGAAATTCTTTTGAATATTTTAGGAGAAAAGGCAAATAACTTAATGATTTATCTTCGAGATGAAGATTTAAGTGACTATAATAAGTTGAAGGCAATTGTGTTAAAAGAATTTCAACCGACCCCCTATGAATGTTTAAATCAATTTAAAAAGGCCCAAAATTACCTAGTGAGAGTTATGTTCAATTCGCGTCTAGATTAAGTGCGACTTTTAATTACTATTGCCAATTACGGGAGGTCAATGATTTCAAGTCAGTTTGTGAGTTAGTAATCTCAGATAAGATAATAGAGACATTAGACCGAGAATTAAATACGCATATTAGCATTAAGCAGGGCGAAATGTGGTTTAAGCCACAAGATCTAGCTCGCGAGTGTGATATTTTTATATCATCCAAGGGAAAAATTAGAGAACAGAATTTATTTCCTAAGTTTAAACGTAATGAAACCTATAATCATCGTGGAGCAAAAAATATTTCAAGCGTAAATCTGTCTTCTGTTAAAAATGTGAAATGTTTTTGTTGCAAATCACGAGAATTCCACCCACTGTATTCATGCTCAAAATTTAAATCTCTCAGCGTCAGTGAAAGAGTGGATTTCGTAAAGGCTAATCATTTGTGTTTCAAGTGCTTTTCCCTAACTGTAGAGTGAAAACCTGCTGGGCGAAAAATTGTTTTGTGGGAAACCGCACAATCGCTTGATTCACTTTCTAAAGCGGGACAACCAAACAGTTCAAAGGTCAGTTCTCAACCCGCTCGCAGATGTGTTCGGGGGACCGGGAGGATCGAATTGCGTCGTTCCACCCCAAGGTGAAAATGAAGAAAACAAGTCGTTCGTAGCAACCAGCTTTTTAAAGAATAAAACGCGAACCGTTTTACTGAGTAGCGTCCAGTGCTTCTTAAGGGACAAATATGGCCTTTTACATGAGGTAAGAGCGCTTTTGGACGTAGGGAGTGAGTCACACTTCATTACGAAAGACTGTGCAGATAGATTACAATTAAAAAATGAGAAAATTAATTTGCTAGTATCTTGTTTAAATGAGTCAACAATGACAATAAATGGAGGAGTTACGACCTCCATATTTAACGGTGATTTAAGTTTCAAAAAGGAGCTAAATTTATTAGTTGTAAGAAGGATAACCGATTTGACTCCGTCACAAATAATAAATGTGTCGCTAGATATGCCAAACGAAATTAAACTAGCCGATTATAAATTTAATATTCCTGGTAAAATTGATGTGTTGTTAGGCGCGGAAATATTTTACGAATTACTGAGACCAGGCCAAATTTATTGTGGAGATTCAAGACTACTTTTACAAAATACTGTTTTTGGATATGTAGTTAGCGGAAGTGTAGGAGATGAGGTGAGGGATAACAATATTCATTGTGGATTAATTAGAGATAGTGATTTAAATACAACATTAAGGTCTTTTTGGGAGTTAGAATCGATTGGTGTCAAAAACGAGAATTGTAGTAGTGAGGAGGACGTTAGCTTTGAAATGTTTAAGCAGAGAGTACATTTTAAAAATGGTAGATATGAGGTAGAACTCCCGTGGAAAAGAGATAGTAATGAGTTAAGTGATAATTTTAGTTTAGCGAAAAGACGACTTGGAAGTCTTATGAGAAAAATGCAAAGGGATAAGGTGTTGTATTCTGAGTATTGTAAGGTCTTGAAGAATTATTTGGATGTGGGAATAATTGAGAAGGTAACAAATCCCTTTATTCCAACGAATAACCCTGTGTTTTATCTTCCTCACCAAGTGATAATTAAAAACGAATCTCTCACAACGAAACTGCGACTAGTGTTTGACGCTAGTGCTCATGAAGAAAAACAACTTTCATTAAATGACTGCCTTTTCCATGGAGTCAATTTGAACCCTAATATTTTAGACCTATTGATCTCCTTCCGTTCGAACAAAATAGCTGTTTTAGCTGATGTGGAAAAAGCGTTTCTTCAAATTTCCTTGGCTCCAAAGGATAGAGATGTAGTACGGTTCCTTATAGATGACGGCGAAAATGGTGTGCAGGTGTACAGATTTAATCGAGTTCTTTTTGGCGTGAACGCGTCTCCGTTTCTTTTGGCTGCAACGATTAAGACGCATATAGGGAAGTACATGGAAAAGTATCCTGATACTGTGCGGACACTTGATCATTGCTTTTATGTGGACGATCTCGTCACTGGTGAAGATGATGCAAAATCAGCATTCGATTTGTCGAGCAAGGCGGCAAAAATCATGAGTGAAGCAGGAATGAACCTGCGGAAGTGGATTTCAAATGACTGTGAGTTAATGAAGCAATGGCAGTTGGAACATTTTGATCATTTAAATATGAACGATTTCGTGAACCATCCACATCGTGTTTTGGGGCTTTTATGGCATCCTCAAAAAGACTATCTCAGTCTTCGTCTGACCAGTCTCTTAGACTTCCTTCAAAAAAAAAAGAAAGAACATTAAACGATTTTTGTTGATGGCTGCAGGCAGGATATTTGATCCCTTGGGATTTGCGTCCCCCTTCACCATAAGATTTAAAATTTTGTTCCAAGAAATATGGCAGAGAAAAACGGACTGGGACGAAGAGTTGCTGCCTGATATTAGAGAGAAGTTTGAACAATGATGTTCGGAAGCGTCTTTCTTATGTGAACTTCAGATTCCTCGATATGCCCTGCAATTTGATAGTGTGAACTGTCCGGAGTGTGAAATACATACGTTCTCAGATGCTAGTATTAAGGCATATGGAGCTGCTTCGTATGTTAGATTGAGATCCTTTGACAAAATCTCTGTACATCTTTTAGCATCCAAAAGCCGTGTGGCTCCTCTAAAGGTATTAACCCTTCCACGTTTGGAGCTAATGGGAGCGTTGCTTGCTGCGAGGTTGGCGAAAGAAATCTCACGTGTTCTCAATGAGAAAATATCTACAACCAACTACTTTTGGACATATTCGACTATAGCCTTGAGTTGGATTCAAGGTCCCAGCAACAGATGGAAGGTTTTCGTCGCCAACCGAGTGAAAGAGATACGATCTTTAACAGACAAAGATTCATGGCGTCATTGTCCTGGAAAGGACAATCCATCAGATCTTCTAACGAGAGGCATCAGTGCTGATTCACTGATAAACTGTGAAAAGTGGTGGAAAGGATCGAGTTTCCTACAAGAAGGAAATACTGTTCCTGTGAGCAACAATGTGCTACTTAGTGATGAAAGTGCCTATTTGGAGGAATTAAAACCTACTGAGAGAAAAACTTTGACTGTGATTTTAGTTTTCAGAAAAATTTGTGTGTTTTCAGTTATATTTACAGGTTCATCAATAATTGCAAAAGGCCCTCCAACAAACAAATTGGGCCACTAAGGATGTGTGAAATTCAACGAGCTGAAATTACACTTGTGAAGCTGGTCCAGAAAATGGAATTCAACTCGGAAATAAAAGATTTGTCCTGTAAGGGTGTGGTTAACCCTCAAAGTAAGATTAGAAATCTCTCACCATTCTTAGATTCCGAAAATGTGCTCCGAGTAGGAGGTAGACTGGCCCACAGTAAATTGTGTTTTGATAAAAAACACCAGATAATTCTTCCTAATAATCACAGATTAACAAATTTAATTCTTGAAATGACTCACAAGGGACATTTGCATGTTGGTCCACAAACCTTACTGTCTATTGTTAGACAAAGGTTCTGGCCATTAAATGGTCGTAATATGTGTAGAAAACTTGTAAATAACTGTATAATTTGTTTTAAGGCAAAACCCGTTACTTGTTCACAAACTATGGGTCAATAACCAGCCGAGAGAATTTCTCAGAGTTTTCCCTTTAACAAGGTGGGAATAGATTTTTGTGGACATTTCTGGATTAAATATCCTAATCAAAGAAAGGGAGTTTTAAATAAAGTCTATGTGTGCATTTTTGTGTGTATGGTGACAAAGGCGTGTCACCTCGAAATAGTTACCGATTTATCTAGTGAGGCTTTTATTGCAGCGTTAAAGCGATTTTTTAGCAGACGAGGAAAATCAGAGCGTATATTTTCAGACAACGCTACCAATTTTGTTGGCACACAGTTAGAGTTAAAAAGACTTAGAGAAATTATGAGTAATTGTGTTAGTAATTTGAGTAAATTTTTGTGTGAAGAACGTGTTGAGTGGAGCTTTATTCCCCCAAGAGCTCCAAATCACGGAGGCCTGTGGGAGGCTGGAGTGAAAGCCGTCGAATATCACCTCAGGCGTGTAATGGGTAATTTAAGATTTACATACGAAGAATTTCTAACCATTCTTAACCAAATTGAGGGAGAGCTCAATTCACGTCCCTTCTACCCCTTGTCGTGTGACCCTGGCGATTTTGACGCTTTGACTCCTGGTCATTTCCTAGTTGGTCGTCCCATCACAGCCATTGTGGAGCCAAGTTTAACTGAAGTGTCTGATAATAGGTTAAAAGTGTGGCAAAAAAAACAAACAAAAATTGTGCAACATATTTGGAAACGTTGGTCAAATAATTATTTGAGTACACTTCAGAATCGAAATAAATGGTATTTTGAAAAGAATAATGTAAAAATACATGATATGGTAATTCTGAAAGAGGATAATTTACCCATGTGTAATTGGCCTCTTGGTAGAATTCTTGAAGTGTATCATGGTAACGATAATAAAATTCGAGTAGTGTTAGTGAAAACTAAAAATGGAATTTTTAAACGTCCAATAACTAAACTTTGTATTTTACCTTTTTCAAGTGAATAATGTATGTGAAAATTTCAAATTTGTGTATTTTTTCAATTCAATTTTGTGTGTTGAGTACTTTATCTTTTGTGTATTGAACGATATTACTTTTATTGAGTATTAGTGTTTTCTGTATTGAGTATTATTGTCTTTGTATTATGTGTATCATTGGTTTTGTGCATTGTGTTATGTGAAAGTTGTTGAATGTGTCATTCAACCCGGGGGTGGATGTTCAGTGTTGAACAAATGGTTCTTGTGACGCCCACAACAACAGGTGCATATTTGTCGCGAGAGGGCGCTAGTGTGTGAAAAAACAGTGTATGTGTAGACAGAGTAAGAAGAGAGCGTATGGAGAACGCTCTAATAAAATTCCTTTTATCTTAGTCTCGCCATTTTGTGTGTGGTGTAATTAATCTTTTAGAGATTTTTAAATTAATGTGTGTAAATGAATCGGTGCAAACTAAACAAGCAGTTTCAAGAACACTACCCTACTCACTGTTGGTACTTTAAAAAAAGACTTTGCTGGTGTCATCAGGTCATTAGGAATAAGTAGACATATTCATCACGTTTTCTGAGTGGCTACATGAAGTCCCTTACCTTTCAATGAGCCGTCTTTCCATAGTTTCAATGGTTCCAAGGATGATCAGGACTTCTCATGTCATATTCTTAATTGTTTAAATTTTAATGTTAACCATGTTTAAAGGAATCATTTTTTTTTTTTTTTTTTTTTTGCGATTTTTGGATTTATGGAGATGGTGTATCGTAGTTACTCCATCTGCGATCAGAAGCAACGGCAACAAGACTTCAGTAAGTTTCCTTCTGTTCTTAACTTTTATGTACTAATTAATAACAATGCACATTAATATCTTCAAATTACTCTAAAGTTCATAATTATTAATTAATAGCAAAATAAGTAATTCTATTTAATAGCAAACATTTGTGAAATATAAATATAGTCCCAGATATATTCAAAAGTATATTTCTCTTACCCAAATCTGGTTTTTCGCAAATGACCTCATTCCGTGTATTATTTCTGTCGTTTTCTGCAGTAAAAACAATTCCCCAAAGATAAATTGATAAATAAGGAGCAGAGCAATTTCCATGTTTCATTTAATGGTCGCTTTTGAAAGAATAATGAAGGGAATAAAATATGTATTTACTCAGTCATTAATCATTAAAACTATTTATACATCCTGATTATTCTTGATGAGGTTTCGCTATTCGAAATCTCTGGGCTTGATTTGATCTTAACTTTTTTTTACTTGTGTCATTTTCATAATACGATTATCTTTCATTGACCGTTACATATTTCATCGTCTTAATATAAAAATAAATAGCTACTGGTTTAAATTTTCTTAAAAAAATTCCACTTTTAAATTGATTAATGTAAAACTTTTAAATAACAAAATATGGATTTGAATTTTTAATTAAAAATATAGCAATGTAAATCTTTACATTTGATGTCTAATTTTTAAAATATTTTCAGTATTTTGTTATAATAAAAATAGAACTGAGAAGCAATAAATATCAAAAAAAAGCAAAATAATAAGTTAAGGTGCAGAAATTAAATAAAAATATTTTAATCATTCGAATAGAAAGAAGTCTTGCCCAATCACAGGAGTAGCGTAAATTTTATTGTAAATAAATTCAATTTTTTAAAAATTATTTATTAAATACTTTTTAATCATAATAACTATTTTTTATTCTTTTGGAGTGAATAGTGGTATTTTGCAAACATGGTTAAGGAAGCACACAATTTGATGAAATATTTTATATTACTTATGAAAAGTTGTGAAATATATTTCTTTGAAAAATTCGATTAACAAACCTGATTGTTATCTTAAAGGATTGTATGAAGATAAGGAGCAGGGGCAGTTATACCCCTGTGTGTAGTAACTCTTCGTACATATTCTTACAAATACCTATGAAAGGAAATTTTAAGAGCATATTTCCAATCTTATTAGATGAATTCATACAATTAAAGATGAACTAACTCATTATGTCATTTGTAACAGTGGTAAAGCAATATTTCTTATTCCGACTAACTTTTATTGAATCTATTCCTATATTCTACTTTATCGTCTGATTTTATATTGTTGTTGTATATGTTACGGAAATTTGTGGAAAAAAGCACAAAAAAAAAATGCAGAAATCTGGAGACATTAAATTTAAATAGTTTAAAAAAATAGGAGTATAATTAAATGTAAAAATATAATAGAACATGATTTCACTACACCATTTGAAATTATTTTAGTTGCTGCATAATGCGTATATTTTATGTTTTTTCATTATTTGAAATAACCATAATTAGGTGATAAAGTGTACTCAGAATACAGCATTCAAATTTATACAATATTCTACGGAACAAAATGACATTTACTTTAATTAATACAAAACTCAAAAATGTTTTAGTGTTATGCAAAGATATAGAACATAAAATTATACGAAAGTTAACTACAGGAAAGAGGTAATTTTTGATTGATTAGATAATTAAGTATAATCAAACGCTAATTTTAATTATTAATTAAAAGTATAATGATAAATTATTAATTTTCATCTATATTAATTTTTATAATTATTAAATAGATCCTTATTTATGCTTTTTATTGATTAGATATTTTTTATAATTCTTACACGCATAATACAAAAAGTGTATTAGAATATCGGAAGAGGATAACTTTTTATATCTTCCTTAATGAATGTAAGGAAAATCAGAGATAGAACCTGTTGCCTTATATTTGCACTTCTGCATGAAGCTTATAAACTGTTTTCAATAAAACATATGACAAATTCATCATATATTCTCTAAGAAGGAACTGTATCATTTACAGAAATATTCATGTTTTTGAAAAAAGTGTTAAAGTGAATAGGAAGCCTCTATACGAATAATATTAAATTGGATGTTTTCAATCTAACTTATCTGAAAATCTGTTATATGTACATGTTTGAAATTTTTCATGCAATTACAGTACACCTTTCTCATTATACTAAAATGAGTGTTTAGCTAATTTTGGTTTTTTTCAGAATTTATAAAATATTTTATCAAACACAGTGAAATTTGACCCATTTTTCACAAAAAAATTGTAAAAAATAAATGTTTTAGTTTTTTTTTACTAAAAGCTCATTTTAGTACATATTAGCCATCATTATAAATATATCACAAAAAATTTACATAATTGTGAACAGTAGTTTTGTGACAAATCTATACGGAACTTTATCACTAACCTTCTGAGACGTCTTTTTTAGGGACATTTAATTCCCTACCTATTTCCAATAGACTTCTAAGAAAGGACAGGGATTCCTTATTATGCAGATTAGATAAAGTATTTAAGTCAAACGGAATAGTAAAGTGAGAGACAGTAAGAGAGAGAGATTGAAGCAGGAAGTTATAATAGTGAAGTTAGAGATTTATTATTGAAGATTTCTAGGTGGATAAATTAGGCAGAAAGGCAGAGCTGAGATTCAGTGTGGTAAATATTGATTTATAATTAAAGTCTCATTAAAGTTTTATATTAGGAGTGAGATTCAAGTTAAATGTTCAGTAGGAGCATTATTGAATATAATTCTGGGATCTCTTATTGCGGTAATCTCTGCGTGATCGATATTCTAATTGTTAATTAATTGGATCATTAAATATTTAAGTTAATATAAAGGAAAGTCCCTTTTAAACCTCATAAAGCTATTTTGATTTATTTGTTATTAAAAGTCTTTGATTCTATTTGGGAAAGATAACCAAATAAAGAAAGTTATTTATAAAAATGGCTACTGGTTCTTTTTTGACTCAAAATTATTCTCGTTCTCAAAGTGAGATCCAAGGGGATCTTCACAGTTTCTCAGAAAAAGTACATCGAGAATCAAAATTAACATTTTTAGATAAATTGATTTTAATGTATACAGTGAGGTTTCTAATCGGCTAGGAAATAAAAAAATAAAAGGCTCAATTTACAATAAAAGATACATGTTTTGATTTATACCACACGTTTAAGCAAAAGCGAAGTACTTTGTTTACATTTTTTGCCATTCAAATGGGCGTGGCCCAGCTTGAACGATTATTTAAAATTAGGTTTTAAGGGCTTCTTATTACCACCCTAGAGGTTAAAGTAAGGTATTTTTAGAAAAGTTTAAATCTATACAGTTTGAAAATATAAAAAACTCAAATCGTCAAAAAATAAGATTTTAGCTGTCTAACACCCCTTAATAGTTAAAATATGATAATATTATGTATAAAGGATGGCATTCAACCCACACCCGTTTCCATCAGATGCCAACATCATCCAGTAATACTAAATGTGGCTGTAAATACGCGCAATGCAGTGATATGCAAGCAGAGAGAATCAGAAACAAATGAACAACGAGAAAGTAACACCATAAAAGAATGTAGATTTTGTGTCAAATCCAGAGTGGCAACGACGAGCGTAGAAATTAGCAATTAAATGCAATGTATGAGTGATAAGTTTGTGTAAAATTATAGTTATAGCGTTAGTTGTGCAAGCTAGTAAGTGTAAATAAGTGTGTGTTTCGTCCAAATAAAAGTGTTTGTTTTGTTAGTACTTTGATCCCATTCTGCTAATTTGTAAATCCATCTTCATACATGTAATTTTGACAAAAGAAAAAAACACCCATATATTTTTGAATGAAAGCTGAAGTGATGTTTTATTTAAAAAATTCCAAAAATTCTCGAAGCATGAATATAAAACTAATTCGGAGGAAAAAAAATCGTAATTTTGAACATGTCATCCTGAGGAGAAAAATGTTTCCAAACAGTAAGAACAGGGAATTCAGTCAATATTCCATTCAATGAGCCTCAAAATATTGCGAATTTTTCTATACAGCGAATTTTTTCCTGCAACCAAGTTCACGATTTTCTTCCTAAAATAACCTCTCAACAGCGAAGTCATTTTCTATATAACGAACTTTTTCTTTTGTGATTCAATTTTTTTCTCCCTACTTTTAAAGTATATTTCTGGACATTTTAAATTCTTTTCTCTTTTAACACATTTTAGGGTGGTCATAAGTCTTGAACTGGTCTTATTGGATGCCTAATTCGTTAAAAGTACTAAAATGTTGGGTGTTTAAATTGTATTTTACTTGTTATTTGTATGTTTAGAATTTCTATTTATAAAACAATGCATGTTTAAAATTACTTGTAAGATTTATAAATTAGAAAATGTCCTTTAAATTCAATAATTTTGATATAAAATTTTCTTAATGTTGAAAATACAGTGTATTTTTCGACATTCTTTTTTCTTGTTTTCCTTGCAGCTTTTCTTTTGAGTGGGTAAGATGTATAAAATAAATTTGTATTAATGTACAAAAAGGTATGAATAATTACTTTTATTAATATATAGTGTTTATTAATTTTAAATTTTTCTTATGTGGTTTATAAAGTATATTGAAAGATGAAATTCTATATAATGAATTTTCCGTATAACAGATTCTTTTTCGGAATTTAGCGACTTCGTTAAATAGAGATCTGACTGTACTTCCCAATTAAACAACTTTAATGGCAATATTTTTCTTTTTGGTAACCCTGTTTAAAACCAGTACATTTCACCTCTATTTTTTTGTTATTTTTTACTCTATGTGGGAGTTCTTGTGTTGCTTTTTACTCGATTTTTTGGCTTGAGAAATTAACAGGAAGAGAAATTCGTGTACGGCTAACGGTTACAAAACAACAAATGATTGTGTTCGGGTGAAAATTGTACTATGGATGCAGGGCAGATTTTTGTAAATGAGAAACAAATTCGAGAGAGGGATTATTAGAAGCATCTCGAATTAAGGGAGATGCCAAAAGAAAAAAAAAGCAGCACGTGGTTGTCAACTTACGTTTCATGCTCTGGAGTAAAAACTTCACACATGATGATCGCATGTATTCAAACATGCGAATGAATTTTACGACCTAATCAGAAGATCAGATTTTGACACTTTTAAAGGATTTATGTGCTTTATTTTTTCTTTTTGAATAAATATTGCATTCAAAAAGTAAAAAAAACGTTTTAAACTTAAAATAGCATGTGCATAATTAACGGAAAATTTAAAAAAAAATTACTTTCCATGAACTATGTTTTTTTCGAGATCTGTACATAAGTCGATAACTTTACTTTAATCTTTAAACTGCTTCCAAAATTATCAGCCTTTACATGTAAATATAAGATATTCATAAAAATACTTATGTCTTGCATTTCATTTTAAAATGTCAGCGTGTGGCGTCTGTTTATTGCCTCTAAAAATCAGAATTATTAGTAGTATAAGTTTTGATTTTTCTTTACATTTAAAAGTTAGTCTCCATGCTTTCGTTATGCTTTAATTTTTGGCATAATCTCATTTAAATTCGTTGCCAGAGTCACATTTCAGTATCGCAAAAACAGGAAATTCTATTCAAGATTTGTAAAAAAAAAATGTTTGGGGGAAGAGTAATTACTAAAATTGAGATTGATGCCTTTATCGTTTTTGAAGCTGAATTTATACATTTTCTAAAAAGTGTCCCATTTTGGTATTTTGATCCCAAGGATACCAATTCTTTCAATATTAATGCAATTATGTGAATATAAACCTGCTAATAACGCGCTCTCAAAAGATTTAATGCAGTATAAATTCAGACAGTTGACGAGAATACTGTTAACGATCGAAACGCGCAGCGCTGATTTGAAAAAAAATTCAGTTTGGTGAGTTTTCCGTAGAAAATGAACCGTGTTTAAGAACCAAAGCATCTGTGAAAAATGATGTTATGTAAGCATTTATGAGAACACGAATCCAAATGTTATTATTATACTGGCAGCATATAAATAAATCGCATGAAAAATTGAAAATGACAAGCCCCTCCTTGATGGTCGGCATGGCCTAATACACTAAAACACTTGGCCACATACATCCTGCTAAATAGTTGCTAAATTAAATGAATTAAAACATGAAATTTTGCAGTCCCCAGCTTTTTCAGTTGATCTTTAGTAAACCGAATTACATTTTTTTAAAATACTTAGATCAGTTTTTATGCACTTAACTGTATGAAAATAAAGATAGTCTGAAAAATTCCGCATAAGAGTTTATTGATTCTAAAGATCCTAATTTCTTTATAATACAGGCACACGCATTAATCTTTTAATACACATTACTTCAATACTTCATTACACATTCACTTACATTCAATATTTTAATAGGCATTAACTTGCATTCAATACTTCAATACACATTTTCACTTCCTTTCAATACTTCAATACACATGAAACTTTCTTTTGGAATGTAGCAAAGTAAATGTAGCCCATTTTGATTAAACCACTTTTGAAAACACTTAAAAATCCAACATATTATACTGCTGCGAATTTGCACGAGTGAAAAGCAGTCAACGAATCCGATTATTTGAAAGAGGACATATTTATTAATGAACAAGAAAAAAAACAGGTGACTACACTATGAAGACGATGTATATACACAAAGAAAGATGTATATACACAAAGATTATTTATAGACTAACGAAAATCGCATCCTTTATAAACAAATTTAATAACATTTTAGAAATGTCTCTCTAAACAGTTCCATTACCAGGAACTCACACAGATAGTCTCTCGCTAAACTTGCAGTCAACCCATTCGACTAAACTCTCTTCTGAACACTTATATATCCTCAAGGAAATTTCAAGAGACTGCTCGATGGCTCTTTGGTGATAGTATATTTAAACAAAAATTATTCCCAAAGGTGATAAAGTCATTTATCTAATATTCTTGGTCACATCTTCTATTGTTGTCATAATCTCTTTTTTCAAGTTCATGCTGGGAAACGAGCTTTGCCATTAAAAATCAATTTACCCCACAAGGAGTAAGTTGCTGCTAGAAAAACATACGTAGCGCATTTCATTACGCTCCAATCTAATAGAAAGTATACAAACAATTAAAAAAAAGGCATGAATTGAGTAATAAACTCGAAATGTAGTGCACAAAGTCTTGCTTGTTTAAGATAACATTCAACATATTTTTGAGGTATTTTATAATAATAATTTAAACATATCAGTATACAAATATTATACTTCTAATAATATCAGAAATACCTCCAACTCTAACCATTACATCCCTATATTTCATTCCCAGACAATCGACCCAAGCCCACCTCATCGGTCAATCGACCGCTCGCTAAGAGACAATACTCGCCCGAACCACTTGACTTTTCATGGTCTTTTCATCCCGACAAACACTGACATGATTAATAGTGTTCTCAGAGAATGTCATCATTATCTTGGTTGTCTCGTTACTCAACCACGTCAAGATCTCACTTCCGACGGACACATAATTACGTAATTACCCGACTAACATCTGCGGACAAGTCAAACACTTGACTTAACGACCTCTGGATTTCTACTCGTTACGCTGGAGAGACGCACTTGTGCTTCAAAAGCCTTATTTTTAATCGCTGCTGCTTGTAAAGAATCGTCTTTTCCCCCATTTATTCTGTAGAACAGCCTGTTTTTGATTCGAATTCCGTTTGGTGATTTTCGGAATGCACGGCCATTAAGGTTTGGAAATATTCAAGGGTACATTGTTAACAGGAAAAACTCTTGAAATGTTTCTTTCGATGTACTTCTGGAATATTATAATTTTCTGTAGCTTATACTATTGATATAAGCTTTATTACAAGGACCATGTTGGGAAAGGTATTTTTTCTAAGCCAGTTAGTTTTAATACCGTTTGTACCCGAAAGTTGTTTTCCTGCTTGAAACTGAAACAAATATGTATTATTTTATTTATCGTTTTATATAGAGTAAAAAATAATAATGATTTAACTATAAAGTATTTTTTGAATTTGTACTATTATACATTAGTGCAATATTAAAGCACAAATGCACTATTCTTCTAATTGCTCCAAAATTTTAAATTATTTAAGCATATTCAACTCAAATAATCGTTCAAAGGGAATTTATCGTATAATTCTATATCACATTTTTTCCTTTTATCAATACAGAATTCATATATTTAATTAAGTTTATTAATGAGTGTTCTTGAATCACATTCAGCTCTAAATATACAATTTTTGTATGCTTTTCTTTAATGTCACAAAACGGTGTTCATAAAATATGCCCAATAATTCCCTTTTAAAAATAAAACCAACTTTACAGTAAATAATTACTAACTTCTTAGTAAAATAGAGTCTACGATTTGAAAATATATTATTCAACTAGGGTAATATTTTTTATAAAACTTAAAATGACTTTAACAAATATATATTTGTATCGATTTTCATTTTACGAGCAAAATTATTATAAAAAAAATGCATGAAAGTAAATAAACTAAATTTTTCATGGGAATAAAATATTATACGTTAGAATGTGAGGAATTGTTTGAGAACAAGCATTTTTTAGCTCAATAATTTTATTAAATTTAAATACTTATACATTTTGGAAATAAATATGTGTCTACAAATTAGTTGTGCAACTAGAAGGATTTACTGCATGTAATATACTAGAAAAAAGTAAAGAACACATTGCTGTAAGATAGAAAAGTAGTTCAAGTTTATTATTACGACAAACGTAGGATTTGGTTGATTTTTGTTACTCTGCAAATGTTTTATAGGTAAATCAGTTTATACCACACATTTGTCAGCAAGTCAGCTAATGAAAAAAGTTGCAGTGCAGATTCTTGATTTCAGTCCAGGAAAGGACGCAAGAAACAGCACAGTGTGCATCTGATCCTTTACAAAAACTCCATACATTGAAATAGAGCGATGGAATATATGGTGATCGTGGTGACCAATGGATAACACCTCCACGGCTAATCTAAACTGGAACTTCTGCATTGAAATAAGACACTACGTCGTTGTGCTTTTAACAAGACGTGCCATCTGGTTGAAAAATGTAGCCTCCTTCACTTTTTTTCTTTGATGATTGGATAAGGAAACCTGTAGCTTATCGTGATAAATACCATGAAACTAACTATAGTATCTCTTTTTGGCGCTTTTCCCTCGTGTTTATTGTACATGAACAGCACATAATGATTTTCATGAAACCAAAAACAGCATTTTGTTGTATCAGCACCACTATATGTCTCTATTATCGTAATGCTGAACAAAGAATAATTGAAGTTCGCTAAAACTTGTGGCGGGCTTTCATCGAGATTTTCATTAATGTCCTCTTGGGGTGGTTCTTTGGCGCCAGAATGGCAATTCTTTCTAACCAACTTGAGAAGAAGAAAGTGAGAAAACCAATTAGGAATCTTGTAAATAGTAGAAGTTTAGCGTTTTCGAGGTGGCTATGTGAAGTTGCTATATTAGGTCTGTGTTTATGATGAGAATTGACCAAGTTAAAGTTAGAAGAAACTCCAAGTCCAAGAATTAACCTACCCGTACCTGTGTATTCAAGATACTGGTGGATACCATTCCACAAGGATTAAAGCCACATCAGTGCGCCCAAGAGAGTAGCTGTTACCAAGGATTTAGAGGTAAGCGTTTTCAATTAAGATATAAGGAAACTACGTGTATTAAGGAGATTAGCAGTAATCTGTAAAAAGTTAGATATAATGGTCAATTACGCGATTATTTGGTAATACGAATTGTGTCTTCTCACTCCAGATCCACTTTCTATAATTATTATTATTATTGTGTATAATAATTAAGTTAAGATCTTAATAAACAGATATTAAGATAAAAAATATGTCTGATTCTTCGTTCCTACCTACAGATACAGGTCGCGTAGATAACGTAGAAATGAGGCACCCACGGGCACATGAATCACAAACTTAGCATCAGTTAATTATATGAATAAATTTAGAATTTACTACTAGTCTGACTTAAAATGGGTTAAGTATTTTGAAATTCTTACAAGTAGTTACAAAATTGGCCATCTAATTTGTAGACACACTGTATTAAATAGAAAAAAGGAATAGATTGAGGAGTGAAATGAAAAAAATTTGGAAATCCATGCTCACCAGTTTTTAGAAAGTTCTATTTTAAAATTGAGATTTATGTTAATTTCCCAGAATCATTGTAATCTCTTTTGAGCTGCATAGAATTATAAGTATTAAAAATTATATATAAGCAGAGTCATACAGTTAAATCATACTTTGATAAAACTTTAAAGCTAAATATAGGTTTTACATATGTTAGATGCAATGAATGCCTTTCAACCATTATACTTTGAAAATTCTTTTCAAGCAATTTAAGGAAAATTAATGCTATATAATTTTTCAAAATGTGACTAAAAACATCATTTTCAAAAAAAAAAAAATAACACTCCATATATTTATTTTTGCAATTGCAACATTTAAATGTATTGAATTTTTTGAAAGTTTAAATAAAAGTTTATGCTCACACAAATTGAAAAAGAAATCTAAAAAATTATATGGTTTTGATAATTGGTGGTGTAAGAAAATTCAAGCGTAAGAAACTTAAAGGAACACACATACTCTATAGAAATAAAAATGCATAACTATACTCTTTGCTGCTGGATGTATCACGGATTATTGTTTCTAATATGTCAAACACAGTTTTTCTTCGTTCAATAGCAATAACTATTATGAACAAACTGACTTTTTATCTATGGACGGTTGATGCGAATTTTATTTTTACAGAACATGATTAATTAATACTTAAAAGAAAGTAGTCCCAGAAAAGCAATTGCAGCAACTGACAAACTGATATTAAGATTTTTTTCTTTATTAAAAACTAAAAATGCGTCATAATTAATGTCTTCTCACATGACAATGATTGATCTGCTTGTGTATATTTTGGATGTTGAGTTTACATTTAAAAATATAATTAAATATATATATATATATATATATATATATATATATATATATATATATATATATATATATACATTAAACAACAGTAAGGTTTACAAATAAGCATTATATTAAAAAGACATAGAAAGCTTTAGCTTTGCCAATTATGTGTTTAAGTTTATGACATTGACGTATATCATTTCAGTAAGTTAATTTTTCTTTTAATTAAAAAAATCAAGAGTATTTTAATTATTACTTAGACCTATGGAATAAAATTACGCATTGAATACTTTTTATACTAATAAACTTTTACTTTGTTGAATGTATATAATATAATGTGTTTAGAAGTCACGCACGTATGTTTAAATTTTAAATAAACCAGTTAATAGCGTCACCTCATTTGAAAAGCATACTTTTTACTTATAAATCTTTTTATTACAACTTGCAGTTTTCACTTCACTTACTTTTCTATCCGTCTCTTTTATAAATAATTTTAATTCTACCTAAGTACATTTTCATATTGATAAACTATCTTTCATCACTAACAAAATTTCACATTGAATACTTAGTTATCCTTTATCAAATACTGTATAAATATCCCATCATTTAACTCAATAAACTCTTAGAATATAATATTTATCTATCTACCTATTAAGAAATGACCCAGCCTTAATATTTCAAAGTCATTTAAATTTGATGGTAAAGAGTGACTGCACGTGAATTCAATATGTTTTCCGCTTGAAATGCTATATTTCAAACTTATATATAAAATTTAAATTACTCATACTACGCTTTGGATAGTATTTAAATGATTTAATCCTCTTCTTGTTGTTGTTACTAATGCCACCTGATCGGCAAAGGCCAGATCAATGCCCATGAAATTCATCATGGCTGAGGGCTAAGTAACGCATGTCGTTAGACGTAGCTTTGAGCACCATACAGGTGACAGAATGATTTAGCTCGGTTTCCCCTCACTTTTGAGGGAAAACACCCTGGAGTAGTCAGGGGCCTCCCACATCTCTTCCCCTTATACCAACCTCACGAGAGGACTTGCGGCTAGACGGCTATTTAAAATACCCCCCATGCCACGAACGCACTATACATTTACAAACATCTATGTCTTCTCCGGGATTCGAACCCAGACCCATCGGCACACAGGTCAGCGTCGCTAACCACTATACCGGATGGGTGACAAATGATTTAATCCTTTATACTCAAAAGCCATGAAAATTTGAAATTAACTGAGAAAGGAAACTAATTTTCTATGATGCAAAGTAACCCGTTGTTTGTTTTATCTGTGAACTTCTAAATGAAGTTTTTGAGTTTCTTAATGTCAGAGCTGGCACCCCGAATTTTTTTTATTATCAGTAAAGATATAAGAATCTCGTTTACCAAAAACCTATTTTACGATTACAAACTCAGAAGTAATGACGATGACAACTTCGAGATGTACAGAACTCGTCACGAAACATATGTAATTAGAAGCAAGGGTATAGTTTTCTCGAAACCTAATCATAATTAAAAATCTCATCTTAAGTGTATCGATATGTTCGACCCTAACTTCAAAGTTTTCTTGTATATGACAAATCCGAAGCATGGATATAACGTTTAAATGTATAATACTTTTTTCTGTACTTAATATTTTGTGATGGGACAAATAATATGTTTCATGCTTATTCTCAGGCTCACGTTTTCGCACTCAGGCATAATCTTTTGATTCAAATTATGTATCATTACCCAAATACTCTTTCAAAGAGAATTCAATCTATTTATTACATTTATTAATTCCTTTCACACACACAGAGTGAGTTTACTTGTGTGATTTATCTCCACTATAAGTTTTCCCAAAATGGATTTTGTGCAAAATGCCTTTTTTTAAATTTATTCAACAATCTTCATTAAAATTTTCATTTGTCCAAATCTTTTCATTAAACGTATTCAAAACTTTTAAATTACAGCTAGCTTAATCCACAATAAATAGAGCGTACTGAATCAAGTTCAGAAATTCTGCCTATCGCAGTAAAACCAAAGATTAAATTTTCGAATAATATAATAGATCGTCGGGGATACACACTCGATAAGGCTTAATAACCATAAGAACACCGTTCAAAACAGTTCTCATTGAGGTGACCAGGGATCGGCCTGTTAGCTTTATTTTGTAACTGAATCTGAAAATTAGAAGCAAAAATATTTTTCGAACGACGAGAAACTCTATTGTTGAACAAACACATAATTTTAACTCAAACATTTATAATTACTTTCGATTTTAACTGTTAAAATATTTTTAGATTGATAAAAACCCTTTATAAACTCAAACTCAAACTCAGAGGCGCAACAGCCCATGAGGGCCAGGGCCTACCGTGCCAATCCAAGTATACGTTACCATTTTGCGCTGAGGTGCATGAACAGATGTCCCGATCAGGTGGTCAGTCAGAAGCGAAACCCCCAGTGTTTAAGTCCACAAGCAAGTTTGGTGCTCATTTATTGACCCACTGCAGTAGGAATGAAAGAAAAATCTTTTATTTTCTCCTTTATTTGTTCCTAAGTTATTGTCAATAGGAGTGGTGGTGAATTCATGATAAATGCACAGTATTTGAAGCTTAAACTTCGCCATTAAATGAATCTCTGAACAAATAATGTCATTTGTATAGATTCTCTTTCACCTTTGGTTTCCCTGAAGTGTATTTTTGTATCTAACAACAAAATTGTCGAGATCCAAAAATAAATTAAAAGCCTGAAAGATAAAAACCACATCGATAATTTTTGAATTTGTTCTTGGACATACTAGGGTTTTTGGAAATTAGCCGGCCGATTCGCTTGCAAAGGCTGTTGCCAAGTGCAAAATTGACATTGTCAGTAATATTCCTAAATCTTTTTACAAGGAGATTACGAAAGAAAGAATGGTGAAGTCTTGCAACCTAGAATGCTTCATTTCAAATGGGAAAGGAGTCTTAGAAAAAAAATTCCATCCATTTGTAAGAGACTGTCATGGCATCGTTTTCACACTAATTATAAAATAACCCAATTATGGCAACTTTAAAATTTATTCAAACACATTTAATTTGGTTCCGACATTTTCCTGCAATTGTAGTATTGTTGGCGAGGAAAATGTAGAGCATATGTGCTCCTCCTGTGTTCCATGTTTGTCAGAGAAAAAAAAGATCTTAAGACAGGCTCTGAAGGAACATAATATAAATTAATCTCCAGATTTTCACCAACTTATTTCCATCATAAGTGCTATTGAAAAGCTCTATAAATCTATTGTAAATACTTGCATGAGTAATTCTTTTTGACTTTTAATTTGTTTTCATTATGTAATGTGTTTCATACTTACTTCTATAACTCCTGTGTGATACTTCGAGGTGCACGAGGTGAAATCACATAACAATCTCATAACTATATTAACTAACCGAATTTAATATAAACACGTTGGTTGAATAAACTAACCATATATAAGTTTTTGTAACTGAGGGTATTTCTTGAATTTAATAGTAGATTATGGATACAAATACCTACAAACTCGTTATTCTCATGCAAGTTCTAGATTCCAATTTTAAAACATGAATTTTCAATATTGCTGGGAAAATTAATAATTCACAAACCCTCTTTTTGCGCTGTTCAGCAGAAGATTGCTGCATCGGTGTCACCACAAGAAAAAAGCTGTTTTTACCTTTCGGAAAAAGCAACTTCGTTTTAAGCAATTTTTACAACTGATATTTTATTTATAATTTTATTACTTTGGGATTTCTGGTATTAGAAAAGATTTGTAAATTCGGTATTAAGAATTTCTCAAGAAATTTATATATATATATATATAAGTAATTCAATACATTCCGATAATTTAATATTATTTTATTTTACACGATGTAGAAAAAAAATAATCTCTAGAGTTGTAATACATTAGTAAAATAATAATGGTGTATTATGTGCATTAAATGGTTTATTATATGTTGTTAAAATGTATGCTAAAATTAATCACATACGCTATTGATTGATTGATTTAATATTAACGTCGCACTGTTCAGCTACATGTGGGCTTTTAGTGACGGACCACGTAATTTTGAACCATGGTCAAGTGACGTGGACGACATCTGAGCTGGCACCCCGCTCTCCTAACTACCACACCACACCAACGGGAGGACATTTCAGCTCTCGACAGATTTAACGTGCATCGCTGCCCTACACGGCGGGTCTTTAGTGGTACTGGGCTCGAACTCGTGACAAGGCAAGCCACAATCCGATACCTATACCACTCGTCTACCGCAGCCACATCACATACTCTAAGTTTTTGTTTATAAAGAATCAAAATTAATTTTACATTCATGATTTGCAAAAAATTATTAAAAAGAGTTGTTAATTTTTTTCGATGTTTATTGCTTAGCTTTGAAAAAAAATGGGGCAACAAATATGTGCTATTAAATTTAATTAACGTAACAAATAAGAAAATTGAATATCTCAAAATATTAAGAAATGTGGTAAGATTAAATATTCTTTTCCACTTTTATATATATCTACAATCATAAGATTCGCAACATTATATAATCAAGCAGGCTGGGTGGCGTGGTTGGTTTGTCGCTGGCCTTCTGAACCCAAGGATGAGGGTTCGATCCCGGAAAAAATAGGTGGATTTTCATGAAGCAGAAAATCGACAGCGGTCATGTCGTATGGAATTTGAAAGATTCCTAGAGTGTCTGTTTGGCTTAGGTGCTCTGGGCAATATTAAGTCCTAGTACTAGCTCGCATTGTCAAAGCTTAGGTGCCTCCCTCTGGGGAGGAAAGTGGAGATATCAAAATTTCTTGCAGCGATTGGTATCAACCTATATGGTGCCGCACAAGAAAGAGATACCTGCAGCCTATGTGTTCTATGTCTGTAATGATAAAACACCAATCCGCAGCCCATTATAAATAAAGAAAAACAGTATAAAATCAATCATATTTTGACGAATAATTGCAATTGTATAAATTAACATAACATCTTTTTTCAAACCCTTTTTTATAAATCTACTTACAGCTTATAATTATTGAAATAAATTAAATATTTTATTTATTTTACACTCTGAATTTAATTTTTTCAATATTATATGTAAGTCAAATCAGTTCATTAGAGCCTTAAAACTTCATAATTCAATCTTACAATTTCAGCATCAAATAAGACTCTAGTACCTTGTATATAAATTTATATATATAATATTTCATTTTTAAAATGAAAATATCTTTGTGCCTATTTTATGCAATGAAAAATCAACTAAATGATTAATGTTTGTTTTACAAAATTGTTATCTTCAAATGATATATATATATATATTGTGTAGATAATCGCATAATATTCTTAAATACGTTAGCATAGTAAACGTAACTCAGGATTTAATTAGCATTAGATTAAGAAAGGTTTTCCCATTGAAAAGAAACCCTTTGCTTTTTCCACAGCAAAGCAATCTTTTTTCTAAATTCGTACGAGCTGTCGGTTTCGATATTGAGTATCGAATGAAAATTTTTAATAAAATGGAAATATCTCGTATACTCGCAGAATTACCAATCCGCGATTCGCATACATGTAAATCTATGTAGAATCAAAAGACTACATCAGGAAAATTTCATATTCATACATTCCTTCTGCTTCGACACAAGAAAAAAAGAAATGTTTCAAAATACTTTTTTTTTCTTCTGCATTTTTCAGTTTCTTCTTCTCTCTTTTAATCCTACGAAATTTAAAGTGAAAGTACATCTCGCAAGTAGACCAACTGTGATAAGGAAGTTGTATTCGGTGTTGACAAGAAAAGTGCTGAATCTGTCGAACGTTCTAAATCCTGTCCAAAAACGACCAAATCCCTTCCGCTTTCTTATGCGGAACTGTCTTCCTCGAATCATATTCAGAATATTATTTTTTCTTGCGTAAAAATATTCTATTCCATGCGCATGAAAGAAATTTGATACATCGGCACAATTTAAAACACTACGCAAACGGAAAATTATTTTTCCTCTTCTGGTAGATTTGGGGAGTTTGTCTACAAGAACTTTTACTCAAAGAAGTGTTTGAAATTTTTATGGATTGATGTTAGAATAACCTTTCAAGCAGGATATGTGACTACTTTTGCGGAATTTTAAAGCAGTTGATATGTAAAAATTCAACTTTTGGGAATGTTTAAATCAATGTAAAGGAGTGTAAATAAGAATGCTTCGTCTTAGATACCTCTATTCGATAAATCTAGGTCTTACGAAATTCAAAGTTCAATTCGTCACAGAAAATGCATGCTCACGAATATTTCAATAAGCTATGTTTTTGAGGAATTCGGACTATTTTTTTTTAAACATATTGAATATTTCACTTAATTTACATTATCCATTTAATTTTGAGATAAAATAACTTCAACAGATTTTAGGTTGTTTTTCATTTAGAAATAATTTATAAAAAGTCTATTGTACATTCGGAACTGAAAACTATTAATTAATTATATATACATACACATGCAACTCTAAAATATTTTCCTTTTATTGTTGTAGTAGTACGTTAAACCTGTAATATGTTTGTTAATTTAAATTATACCTAAATATATATTGCTTTAAAATATTATTTAGCTAAACAAGTTGATATATTTCGCAATGCATTCAAATTCAAGAATTTCAGCATGGAATTAATAATTTTCGAGCTTCAATAGTATTTAATTCGATAAAATTATTTCTATAGGGCGTAATAGTAAGTAATATTTAATGTTTAATTTTACATCAGTTTTTAAAAAGGAGTTTATTTGAAGCTGAAATATTCTTTTGTAACTTTAAATAACCAAATGTAAAGGTATTAACTTGCAATAAAATATTTTGTTCAGTAAAATATAACAGAAATTTAACTTCTTATATTTAAAATAAACAATTGAGCCCAGAAAAATAAGTTCTGCAGAATATATTAAGATGCAAGAAAAACGTTTTTTTTTTAAAGTTTTTGTGCGACAGGTGTAAAAAGAGAATAATTCAAAATATTTCAAAATTTATGTTAATGAACATTTAAATAATGTCGGCTTGGTGGCTTAGAAGTAGTGTGCCCGCTTTATAAGCCCAAAATTACGGGTTCAATCCCGGTTAGAGTCGATACATTTTTTGGATGCAAAAATCGTAAGCATGCATGCCACATGGTTATGTGGCATTTAAAATATTACTTGAGTATCAATTTGGCTCGGTACTCTTGACAAAATTAAATCACGGCAATATTTAGCATCCGATGAGAGCTTGAATTAAAAATTAATTCAAACGTCAAAATTTGGAAGCGAGAGTCGCCACCAGGAAATGGCTCTCACATTTGGCTATTTATCGTGTCTGCAAAGGCATGATTGGCAGTATGCTGCCCATTAGGGAAAAACATAAGCTAAAATATTACTAATACCATAACACTAAAAATAAATCTGATGCACTTATGGTGCTACTTTATCATGAATGCTTAGTTCAAATTAAATTTCTTAAAAAATTATAAATATTTTTGAACTATTTTTATATAACATTAATTGGAAACTATTTTTTCAAGTGATTTTGAAATACGACATTACTATGGGGTTTTCTTTGATCACCTTTTCCATTTTTTTCAAGGAATATTCTAATTAGACGAAGAAACTTTGATAATTTCAAACAAAGTTTTCCTGTTTCAAAACAATTTATTTTGGCAAATCAAATGTACTAGAAAATTTTTCATTATCTAAAGTAAATTTAGTATGAAGGTAGGAAAGTTTTTTAACCCTTAACAGCACATTAAAAGTTACACAATTCGCTTCCAAGTTCCAATATTGTCCATATGGGCGCACGTATGCAGTGTATTCGCTGGGGGTGGAGAGATAAATGGGGTACATATAAGCACATTTTTGTCTGAAATATCTGAATCCTTCGCAAACACTGTCTTTCATTTTATTGCATTGCAAAGCTTTCAGCGTAGTTTTAATAATATGAGGTCAAAGAAATGAATTGTATTTCGGTTGATTGATTGATTGAATATTAACGTCGCACTGTTCAGCTACACGAGGCGACGGACCACGTAATTTTGAACCATGGTCAAGTGACGTGGACGACACCTGAGCTGGCACCCCCTCTCCTAACTACCACACCACACCAACGGGAGGACGTTTCAATATCCTCGACAGATTTAACGCATCGCTGCCCTACACGTCGGGTCTTTAGTGGTACAGGGTTCGAACCCGTGACAAAGCAAGCCACGGTCTGATACCTATACCACTCGGCTACCGCGGCCACGAATTGTATTTCGGAAAGTCGAATAAATACGCACAGGTTGAGAGATACACGTATATATATATATATATATATATATATATATATATATATATATATATATATATATATATATATACAGTGGCAGTTAAATAATGCATCCTATATATATATATATATATATATTTTTATATATATATATATACATATATATATATATATATATATATATATATATATAGTAATATATATTTTTATTTATTTATACTTTTTTGGTTCAATCACAGTGGCAGTTAAATTGGTTAATGCAGTGGTTCTCACTACTTTCTCAATTTCACTACTGGCGACCCAATTTTCAATCATAATTTTTATCGCGCCTCCCCCTCAAAATAATGATGTATTGTATGCAATAATAATGCACTTTTTTGGCGGTAAAGCTACAATACGATCTTAACTATAAACCATAGAAATTAGCAAGATAAGTATTAAATTTTGTGTATGTTTCTTTTAAGTAATATATATTTTTATTTATTTATTTACTTTTTTGGTTCAATTCACTATAAAAGCGTGTTTTTAAACTATAATTTATTTTACATACTTATCTTTACTATACACCAGTGCTCCGCGACCTTTTTATCGCTGCGGACCGGTCAACGTTTGATAATTTTACCGCGGCCCGCTGAGGGTTGATTGTTTATATTTTAGATTGTTTTGATTTAAAAATTTTAATTTTGTTACATTTAAATAAGACTTCAGAATAAAATATAATTACACCAAAAATGAATAAAAGTGATTTAATGGGAATATAAAGTGATTTCCGTGGAAAGTTGCGAAAATCTTTAGGCGGCCCGACACCATTTGGTTAACGGACCGGTCCACGTACCGGGGGTTGCGAATCACTGCTATACACGATAAAAATCACAGTTCCAGCGAATATTTTAATTAAGATAAAATACACTTACCTACTTTCAAGGACTTTTCAATTTTTCTTTGATAATTCGAGAAAAAATCCAATAAAACTAAAGAAAATGTGCCAAATGTGCGTGTTCTTAATAAAGAACTTAAATCACTGACACACAATACAGGGACGTTATTTTCCAGCAAAACTGTCATATTTTGTTCACGTTATTGTAGTTTTGCTGTTGCTTGGGGATCTACGAATATCATTTGAACTTTCTTTATCTTTGTGTCAGAAAAATTTTTTTTTGGCAATGGGGCTAAAGTGCTACAAAGAGAAAATTTATGGCTTCATAGTTTTCTTCATAGATTTCTTTAGGCAGCATTTGAAAATTTCAATTCAACTCAAACGTTTCATGTCTATCGCTTTTCTCATATTTACTTTCGCTATCTTGATTAATATGCTATCATTTCAGCAGGTTCTTCAATTGCTTGGTCATTTTCATCTTTCAACAATAGAGATCCCAAATGCCCATTTTTTGCTATATTCTGCTCATTTAGATTTATAAACCATAATAAGTCATACAACACAGCAATCAAAATCACAACATTGTTTAGGGAAAAGTGTAGCATGTTCATAGAAAATATTTTTGAACAAAAGTGGTCGCGCAGGGAACTCGATCCAAACTAGTAACTTGTTTGTAAAAAAACGTTTGCCACTCTCAAAAAGAAGGCATATTTATGACGAATTCAGTTTTGTTCCCATTAAGACTGTCTAACAGGAGGATACTTTCAAGGTCACTGTTAAGGAATAAAGAGTTTTCCCAGAATTAATGATTTCGTGAGCCAAGGTTGATTCTTTGCCTCATGACACCGCTCCCATGTTAAAAGTGTACTTATTCATTATAAAAATATCGATGTCAGTTCTAAAAATAATTATGTAAAACGTTTTTCATTATGCATTATATGTTTCAGAATACTCATAAAAGTACATCTTGGCGTAATAATCCTTCGAAGTGCTCAATATGCTTATCCATATATCATAAAACTCATTCACATGAAAAAAAAGCAACAGAAAAATATTATTTACAACTTTCCTAAAAGAAAGAGAAACGGAGTGAAACATACCAGTAAGTTTGAAGGTCAAATATATGAAAATCAAAAGTAGTATTTTAGGGGTTAAAAGAAACGTAATAAAAAAATCTTTCATCTTGGGATTACAGTCAAGTAAACAAAATGTCTTTTTTTTATTTGGTTATAGGATCAAAGATAGCTAATGAGCGTTTGAAGTGGAATCTTTTATTTTCAATGATCACCAGATGATAAAAATAAATTATATCAGTGTAAATGTGTATTTTTTATCATGTCAGAAAGCATTTTGTTTGTCTTCATTACAAGAAATTATTTTTTAAGCCTTTTATTTTCAATATCCTCACGCCCCCCTCGCAAGGTTACCGCCTCCCCCAGTTTGAGAAACACTGGGTTAATGAGAATTTTCTAGTTTTTTTTTTTTTTTTTGTTATCAATGGATCTGATATAGAATTTGATTTTAATCTCCATATTAACTTTTTATGATAGTTATTAGCTTAACTTTATTTTCGAATATTTCATTGATTCACTTACAGAGATAAATAAAAATAATAAGTGTAAACGTCCATTTTTTAAAAATCCAATTTGATGGATGTTTGCCATAGTGTAAGAGATAATGCTTACAAATAATCAGATATTTAGATTACTATATATTTAGGAAGTATAAATTAGGAAGTATTTTTTTTAAATATGACTGCAATATAAAATATCAGTTTGATTACTTAAAACCAATAATTATTTAATTTTAAATATTTAGTCTTAAAAAAATTAAGCTTTAAAATAATATCTTTAAACTAGAGGACATTTGTCCTTCACTACTTAAACCCAGATTAAAAATTTAACATTTTTTTGACTACAAAATTTATTTTATTGTATTGAGTAATTATATATAATTACCCCCTTCTTTTTACTCTTTTAAACAATACTTGGCTAAAATTTAAAAACAAATGTTTTATAACTGAAGCAATTCTTTTTATTGTACTTATTTTTAAGAGTTTATAAAAATAGTTTTATATTTGAATAATTTTTTAATATGAAAATGCCATCTTGAGTGTCTTAATTAAATGAATAAAAACATTGAATGACACCTGATTATTATACCCTGACATTGGATTCTAATAAATTCTTAAACTGGTTTCACTTTTTTTTTCTAATAAAAACTGCTATTAGTCTACTTGATAAATTTTCAAAAAAAGATCGATACGTCAATAAAATGTACGACATATTCATTTAAAGTTACTTATTACGTGTGTGCAATTTTTTCAAAATGTAAAAGTAACTACTAAAACTTTGAAAACAGTTGTTTAAAACTTTATTTTGCGTTTATTTTTAATTTTTTAAAAAAATTTCTTCTTAAAGTTTAAATGATGGTTTTATTTCATTTTATTTCATATTTTTTTTTTCCTTTCGACTTTTATTTAGCGTTTACAATGCTTACGGAAAGCTATTAAAATTCCATTTGTTTTTACATTTAGCTTACTAATTTCAAATTTATGTGTGTGATGAAACTTATGGTATTTTTTGCTAATTATCCATGTGAAACGAGATAGGTAACTCCTTATTTCTTTCAAAAGTAGTTATAAACCGATTTTTTGTAAAAGTAAAGAGTGTTTTTTTTCAAGCTATAGAAGTTTAAGTTGGCATTACTTTCCAAGATGACGACCGATTTAACAGCTGTCAAGTGATTTATTCTCAGTTTGGTTAGGCAATTCATCAAAACGATCATCAAGCAAGGCGTAGATTCGTCGAATGGGCCCACAACAAGATTGCCGTTGTTCCCGATTTTCATAAGCGAATTTTGTTTAGCGATGAAGCGCACTTCTGGTTGAATGGCTACGTCAACAAACAAAACTGCTGCATTCGGAGTGAAGCTAATCCATAAGTGTATGTCGAAACACCATTACATCCAGAAAAACTTACTGTTTGGTGCGCTTTATGGGCTGGTGGAATCATTGGTCTGAACGATGAAGGCTACAACATTACAGTCAATGGTGATCGGTATAGAACCATGATTACTAACTTTTTCATTCCTGAATTGAACAATCATGATGTCCAGGAGCTGTGGTTCCAAAAAGACGGCGCAACATGTCACACAGCTCGTGCCACGATCGATTTATTGAAAGACACGTTTGGCGACCGCCTAATATCACGTTTTGGACCTGTGAATTGGCCTCCAAGATCTTGTGATTTAACACCGCTAGACTGTTTTCTGTTGTGCTATGTAAAGTCATTGGTTAATGTGGATAAGCTACAAACGCTTGACCATTTGGAAGACAACATTTTCCGTGTTATTGCCGATATACGGCCACAAATGTTGGAAAAAGTCATCGAAAATTGACGTCCAGATTGGACTACATCCGAGCCAGCCGTGGCAGTCATATGCCAGAAATCATATTTAAAATGTAATGCCACAAGATTATCTTTCGAAAAAAAATTCATGTCAATCGAATAATACATCATTGTTTTATTGCAATTTAAATTTCTATATCTCTAAAAAAAACACCCTTTAGTTATAAACTGATTTTTTGTAAAAGTACATGAAAGTTTTAATGAATACTTATGCATTTCTTTTTTTTTGTTGTTGACATTTTGGACATTTCTGTGAAATTTCCTCTCTTGATTTATTCAATCAAAGAAGGTATTTATTTTTAAGATAGAATGAAAACTTTATGCTTGAAAATATTATTTTTAACATTTTATTTTAAGAAATTATAAAATTTTAAGATTTGAAATCGTATACTCATATAGTTTTGTTATTTCTCAAATTGAATTGCGTACTATTAATCTTTTTTGTTTGATATACGAATGGAAACTGACAGCTTTAAATGGAATTTTTTTTTTTGAAAAATACAATTATTTTGTTTTAGTCAAAAAGAAACTAATTTTGCGTTATGCAGGATGTTGCCAAATCAATTGACAAATTCAGGAGAGTAATAGTAGGTAGCATGGGGACGACAAATTACCATAAACCAGTGAATTGCAAATCATGTTCAGTTGGTGAAAATTGCGTTAACTGTAGCCGAAGGGTGGACGAAGAGCCTAACGAGGGGGTATACATATACTGCCCGAACACCTGAATGGTACAAGATGCCTTTTGTTGTACTGCACATCCACCCTTAGTATCTGCAGGGAAGATTGCTCACTGGGCACCAGAACGTGTGGTTCATGCGCTAGGGTGTACCAGCACATTTTTGGATTGAGGTGCATAATCACTTCCTTGCTACGTATTCCGGTAGGTGGACCAGTTGCTTGGCTTCCACGTTCCCCTGACCTCAATTGCTTCGATTTCGTTTTCTGGGGCCACATTAACCCTTATTCTACCGACGGTACTTATAAGTACTACTCACTTTAAAATTACATAGAATAACCGTTTTTACGAATACTCTGACGATACTTAGCAGGAATATTCTTTTAAATCCACTCTTATAAGATATATGACAGCACGGGCTCTATGATGATTATTTTAGTGGGGAAGGTGAATAGTTTTATAGCAAAATTGCTTTTTCAGCTGACGGCGTTTTCAGCGCATTGTTAAGATAGTTATTTTTGTTCCGAAAAAATAGTTAATATTAAGATGTAAATGTCTTATTTTTGTATGTAAATCAGTGCTTCTCAAACTTTCAATACTTGCGATCCAATTTTCAGTCATAATTTTCTTCGCGCCCTCCTTCCCTTTTTTTGTATTGAATTCAATAATTATTTACTTGGATGTAAATCTACAATACGAAATTAGTTACAAACCGTACAAATTATCAAGATAAGTATTACATTTTTTACAAAATTTTATGCATGACAAGCCCATGGGGGGGATCACTGTTAATTGTTAAACTTGTTCTTAACTTGATATTGTTAAATTAGTTATCAAATACATTATGCAGTACTGATACATTTATAAACATATTATATAAGTTTAAATGTGTATTTCATTTTTTATTAAGTTATAATGTTTTTTTTTTTTGTTTCGTTCAGTAAATTAATAATATTTTTAAGTAATGTTTTATTTTTGACTTTTCGATATGCTTATGCCGCCCTTGTTGGGTTATCAAGCCCCCCTAGGGGGCGCGCCTCACAGTTTGAGAAACGCTGATGTAAATAAAGATCTTAGAAAACGATTTGACTATTTATTTTAAGTAAACAGTGTGCATAATTAATTTTACTGTTGATTATCTTTAATTAATTAATTAGCTCTAACGGGTTAAATTTCCCAAATTTGAGTATTTCTTTAATGTATATCCCTTAATTTCCATGCAGTGATTCAAATGAAAATATTTCATGAAAAAAACTGCAGTAAATCATAATGCGATAGATAAAGGGTTAAATATCTTGTGAATGATACACCGGTGGCTACGTTACAGGATCTCATGGAGCGGATCGTAGTTGCCTTACCTGACATCGACAGCACATAATATTTATTTGAACGCGTCAAACCTTGTGACGAATCTGTACGGAACCTTTCCACTAATCTTCTTAGGCGTCTTTCTCCAATCAACTGCCTAGATAATATTTAAGTCGAGGGTCGTCTGTGTTATGCCAATATAACGTTAAAGCAAAATCAAAGAGATTCGTGAAGACGTGACAATTCTAAAGTAAGCGTCAGTTTGAGCATTTCTGACGTAATGACAGTTGTGAATACATTGTTCGATCTCCTATTTGTAAACTTGAGATGAGCTAGATTTTACATCTAATAAAATATTTTTAAACCGTCTTATATGTTATCAGAGATTTTTGAGGAAATTATAAAAAAAATAAATAATATTATTATTCAAAAATGGCTCTTGGTGGTTCTCTCAAATTAACGACAGGTCATCACACCTTTCATAACTGTGTTATTTTCCGACAATTCTTCATCGTTGCAATTTGACGTCGAGCTATGAATTGCGTATTTTGCTTTACGTCTAATAAATGTTTTTTAAACCCTTTTCATTCTTCTATAAGTGATTTGCCATCCATAGTGATTTGCCATCCACATGCAATCTTCTATCACCCCTCTACATGTGTCGATCCATTTCGGTAACACCTTGCATACGAGTTGGTATATTAAACGTGCCTATTAACAAAGCATTTATTTGAAGTTCAATACATATACGTCCCCTCGTGTAGATTCGAAGAACATCGTTAATATCTAATAAATTCATATTGTTTTATTTCTCAGCAAATTATCAAATACATAAGTATTTTAATATAAAAATCATTCAAAAATTAGTTAAGAGACCGAATTAGTGCAAATCACGTTCACAGCAAGAAAAATTTCAATCCAAAATTATTAATGTTTGATATGTTTAAGATGTTACACAGTCTTCATGGCCGCCCAGCCAGTATGGTAGATATGACCCTCGGCTTGTAACCGAGTGGGTTTGGGTTCAAATCCCGAATAAAGTTTGGTTGTATTTTCTTCAGGAAAAGAAGTCAGACTTTCGCCTGTAATTGATTCCCATTTCGAAAGGAAAGTGGTACACCCCTTCTTGTTACATGCTGGAATGAATGTCTATATTCTTTTGTTTGTATTGCATGTTTCTGTTCTTCTACTTGTATTTCATATGTATCCCAGAATAAAAACACACGATGACAGTAACAACTACTGTTTCCATGCTATTGTTTTAATAAACAGCGTTAAGTGAATGAGATTCACATAAAATATGACATTTTGTTTGCATAAGCCCTTTTTATCTGAATCAAATTTGTGGTGATCAATTTAGTTGTAACTAGTCAGTTAACATCAACCTGTGAATTTTTACATTTTTAAGTTAAAATGTTTTAACACTCATTGTAAGTTTCAGTCGAGTATAGTTGATGACTCCATCTCTTGATCATCTGAAAGTATAGAATACTAGAAGAACTCATTTACTCAACAATTCTATGGTTTATCTTTTCATCCTAGGACCTCAAGCGCTATTTGTTATTAGACACCATCTGCTGCCTTCTTTTTGTGACAACACTTTGGCCAGAATTTCTGTGTGTGTGCTTTAGTGATAAATTCTTTCCCTTTCTTATATCAGAACCATATTTGATTTTGTTCTGAAGCAAAAAGCGTAAATATGAGGGATCAGGACTCCCTTGCCAATTAGTTGATTATAACTGAAGAATGATATGGGAAAGTTTCAGATAAAGCAATGAGTTTTCGTCCTAATTTGGCGAACTTCAATTAAACACAGTATTAGGTAAAATATTTTTTATGAACTGTTAACATGTTCATCAGAAATATTCAGTAAAGGAAGAAAATTACCTAAATTTATTTAATAATTATTATTAAATCAAGCCAGTTGCAAAGAAATTTACTTATATATATATATATATATATATATATATATATATATATATATATATATATATATATATACATATACATATAGCAATAAATGTTCTTTGAAAAAAAAATTAAAACTAATATTCATTTTATCTGTATGAAGTTAAATATTATCTAACATTCTGTTTCATGGATGCATTTTAAAAATTCATGAATTGTTTTGATTTCCCTACTTTAAGAACAGTATAAAATTCCTAAAAGAATATTAAGCATGGTTAGAAAGTTCATCAAACGTAAAAGAAATGTTCCAGTTAAATGTTCTTATTCAAAATGGCTTTAAAAATCAATTCTTAAAATGTCATCTTTACTGATGAATGTTAAAGAAAAAATATGAAAATTCATTAGCTTATTACAATGACAAAAATTTGGCAGTACCTATATTTTCTCAAAACTTTAGGTCCCTCAGGGGGCTCCCCTTCTACAGGTGAACGGGTGTCACAATCCCGAGGTACCCTAGTGATCTTTTCCTTTTCCCCAAGGGGTTTACTCTCTTTAGTAAACTTTTAATATTTTGAAATGCGTTTGGCGCAGCTTAGTCAAAGTTGGCTATTGCGCCATTAACCCAAACACTCACTCACTCACTCACTCAAAACTTTAGGCTTATAACTTTTTATTTTTCTCTCTTTTTTAAGTCTTAAATTCTTACGCCAAATTTAAAATGCAATAACATACCTAGTTTAGATTTAAAACAAAGTGAAATTGTAACTAAGTTTAAACTAAGTCAACAAAACTAGTTCATTTTTTTTGCTTTACTATTTTTATACTTTGTTATATTCAAAGGGAATAGAGAGCAGTTGAGCAATTTCTATTTCAATGTCTGGTGTGGATAAAGTTCACTCTTTTATATCCGTGAGAACAGAACTCTCTCCCAAAAGAAAATTTTACTCCTTAATGGTTAATTTTACGTACAAAAAGTTCTTACCAGTTCCATGAACTAGATCAGGGGTTTCCAACACACGGCCGGCGGGCCGCATGTGGCCCGCCATTACTTAATTTGCGGCCCACCGACTATTTTTAAAAATTTTTAAATATTAGGTTTTTAAAGTTTTTTCATTTTGAAATTTTATATATATATGCTTAAATATACAATGTATTTGTTTGTTACCTGCTCTTGTTTTAAAATAAACCCTTTTTGGTAATAGAAATGTCTTTTAAAATAAAATAGATTTATATTTTATCAAACAGTTACATTTGATTTTACTATAATGAATTACTTTTTAATAAGTTCCGAATTGCATTATGCATACCCTTTACTATGGCTGTTCATGATTCTCTGTGTGTGCTACTTTAATTTCTCCTCCTTTTTTGTTGGATTGCCTCAAAAAAGCAACAGGCAGTCTGAGATGTTTTTAAAGTTTAAGAAAAATATTCAAGACGGTTAAGATAAAGGGCAATGTATACTTAATCGTTTGCGAATGACAGCACAATCAAATTACAACAATGAGTAACGAAAGATCAATTCAAAAGGAACACATTAATTTTCAGGACATTAATTATATTTTAAACATTACTTGATCATTGTATTATTATATTATACAAACATTATAGTGTTATCTATGTCTGTATACATGAAAAATAATGAAAACAGTAATAATAATTCATTCTGTATTAAATTTTCACTCCAATAAATGATTTTAGTTTCCTAATCTGATATAAATATACATAATTTTATGTATGGCCCGCGAGATTATAATGTTTTTCCGCAGTGGCCAGCAAGGTCATTTGGGTTGGACAACCCTGAACTAGATCATAATTAGTTCATTAGTTTCTTTAAAAAAATCCCATTGCCGTTTTCTATTTATTATATAAGAGAAAGAAACCCTAAATAGATAGTATAGCCTGAAAGCGCCACTTTCCAAAGAGAATAATGGAAATATTTTCCTAGCAGAATGATTCAAATATCAGAACCATCAAGTCAGAACTCTACATGTAAATTGAGGAACAATGCGTCTAGCCTTAGTAAAGAAAGATTCCCTTCTTAAGTGCCGACTGCGGGACACAACAAAATTCTACTCCCAACCGAGTTTTACAGCGAAGTATTACAAACTCCAAGACTACAAATAGTCCTGATTAGGTCTGAGTTAGTCGTAGAGCGCCTTGTAGTCCGAAGCTCATTGAATTTCCATGCGAAGAATATAAAGATGTCAAATCAGAATCACTGGGTTTGAAATACTGCTAACTTATGCAGATGCCTGCGTGGTGTTTGCTATTCAGCTGTCGATCGTTTCGCTGAAACGGACGCTTTCGGATAGACAGGGAATGATTTCAAAAGGGTTTTATATTAGCTTTCGGTATAACGGTCCACGTTCTTTTTTTCATTTTTCAGGTTTGGTGGATGCTAATCAAAAGTTAGGACACTCAATGTCGTTGCTATATAACTCTCTTGTACTTTAAAATGTCAGAAAGTATAAGCAGAATTTCTCCAAAGACATTCTTTTTATTTCTTTTGTGTCTCGATGCAGTTGAGTGCTTGGTAATGTTTGGTTGAAATTGTTTCGTAGCATTCTGGAATGGTGGAATAGGTAACCCGTAGAGAAATGTTTACGAAATTCGGCCATTTATGTGGTATGATTGTTTTACTCAGAAGTGGATTTGTATATCTGATGTAATTTGAAATTCAAATGCACTTTTTTAAAGTACTAAAAGTCTGAATGCATGTTTTAATAAATATATAGTAAAGTTTTTAGAATACTAACTTAATACATCAAACATAAATGCATGATTTACTCTAGTAAATCCCTACCAAATATTCTTGTAATGAATGATATTCGTATCGAGCAACAAAATTTTTTTTTATTCCAAAATACATATTTTTAGCATTTAATGTGAAAAAGATCACTAATTTTAATAATTAGTTTTCCTTTAAAATCATGTTTTTCATCTTACATCAGTATAAAAGTATGGAATAATTATAATAAATAAAATATTTCTCATTTAAAAATTTTGAACAAGTAAGGTCTAATAATTTTGAAATATATACTCCAACTATTTTTATATTGTTCTGTGCAGTTCTTAACTTTGCGACGTGGGTACCTAAGGCTTTTTAAAGAAAAAAGAAGAATGGGATATTTAAATAGTTCCAATTATGTACAACATTTTTATGTATCATCATCATTTGATTTTTAAATGCGCCAATCATTATATTCCAGTTAAGAGTGAACTTAGCATAATATTTCATATTATTATTAAGGAAATAATCAATCTGTAAATAAGAAAATCATGTATAAATCATGCATGCTGGATAACTAAAAAATTGGCTGAAAATTAGTTTTACACAAAGAGTCTCATTTTACAACTATAAATATAGTTTTTAATCTCTGGTTAATTTCTTTTATTTTCATGTGATCTCTAATTTTTTGCTCACCAATTTTTGAAAAAAATATTTTGTTTTATTTACTACTATTTTTAAATTTGTTATTTTATCATTTTATCAGTATTCTTTTGCAATAACTATTTTATCTTTAGTATTCCTTATGTTAGTTACATTTTTAAGAAGAGTATTTATTATATTATGTGTAAATATTTTTCGCTACTTTGTAATTAGATCTTTAGTTGTAATTTTGGAAACGAAAACCATTTATTTGTTGTTTAAAGTTTCAGAGTATAAAAAATATTTCTGTTTTTTTATAAAATTATCAGTAAGGCAAAACAATTTACTTCAAGGTGTTAAGAAAGTTATATCACTTTCTAGGGGGAAAAATAAAACATTGGGCTGTTTAAAGTTTACGCGAATAGCAGGTCTTTCAAACAGTTTTGAAGAATTAAAATACTTACATATGTTGCTTATTGAATTTAGGGAATAGACGAGCTATGTTATTTGATTTAGAATACCCCATTGAAACATCATTTTGAAATTCAATTTAGATACAGCAGGGGAGCAACATTTAATTAATTAGAATTTGCACGAACTAATTTATTAAAATTTCCTTCAATCTTCGGTGTAATTTCAAAAAAGTTATATTTTTGTTGAATAAAAACATTAACACGAACATAGAGAAAAGTATCATTTATGGTTTAAAATCTTTAATGAATGCACTGTTTTTTTAGTTTAATTTAGAATACATAAAATAAAATTCACGTCCTATACAAATTTAATTTCATCTTTTCAAGACATAAAAGCATCCTTTTAGAGAAATTTAATACAAGTACGCTAAGCATTAAAGTCTATAAAATTTAGTAACTACTTAGTAATACTTTTAACAATTTACTAAACTCTATCTAACTATACATAGTCTAATTTGGTTCTTAACTTAAGACGCATTCTGCAGAAATATGAGAGCTATGGGCGAAGAATCCTCTTCTCTAAGCATCCACACCACCCCAACATCCATAGAAACTTTTAGTCTCAATTGATTTAGCTTGTATTTTACGGCAGGTCTTCAGTGGCCCTAGGTCTCCACTTCACGACTTGACAACGTCGCCTATAAGTTCGAGACCTTGGCCATTCATCTACCACGTTCTTTATACAAGGGGTGAAAATGATGTAACCGGACAAGTCTTGCAAACTAGCTTTATTGAAAATAATGTACAAGTTTTCCTTTTGATACCCATCAACGAGCTTCCCTTTCCTACTGCATACAAGTTTTCACCATTCAAAGCAGTGCTATGGCTCATTAGGTGTCACAATCTTCAGTAAGTCTGTCGTTTTTGCTTTCACCTCTTCTACAGACTAAAATTGTGTTCCCATTAATGCATTTTCCCTTTAAGATAGGTAGAAGTCGTATGGTGCGAGTTCTAGTGAGTACGGTGATTGTCCGTGCACAGTAAAGCGCTTATCAGCCAAGAACTGCTTTACAAAGAGTGCAATGTGCACAGGAAAGTTGTTTTGGTGAAAATTCCATGTTTTGTTGCTCTATAGATCCGGTTTTTTTCTTCCTCGCGCTTTCTTTAAGCTTTCTCAGGACCTCGATGCAGTACTGCTGTTTTACCGTCTGATGGTGAGGTACCCATTCAATCATGATGGTGCCATAAATATCGAACAAAACTGATGAACATGACCAAGTCTTAATGTCACAAACTGACCAGATCGTTCGTCATCTTCAACAACCTCACAATCTTCCAAAATGCATTTGAGTCATTCACCAATTTGACTATGCGACTTGAAGTTATGTCTCAACTTTCACTTGGAGTAATTTTTAAAATTTATGCGGATCTCTATTTTTAGGTGTATCATGATCGTGGTACTTCGACACAACAATGTCTTACTCAAACAAAGATAAAAACAAATTGAACTAGATAGAGCGATGCAATAACAATAACAATGATGCAACTGATAAAAACAGATGCAATGCAATAACGTGCCACTAGCACCGGAAAGATTAAGCTCAAATATATTCCATTCTTACACCTTCACACCAATCCTAATGGCTAGGGCATGTACAGCCTCGGAATTTAATTGTGTCCTCCTGTATGTTAATGTGTAAAATTTTATCAGTTATAGATTAAGAACGTTAAAAAATTATATTTATATAGTTGTTACATAGCAAAAAAAAGTATATGCAACTTATTTTAAGAGAATATCTTCTTATGGTTTGTATTTCATTAGGTAAATTAAGTTTGTGTAATCTTCTGAAAACAAGCAAAATATCAGTTACATTAAGTTTCATATGTAAGAATAAAAATTATAAAACACCGTAAGGATATTAATTATAAATTCGTTACATAATAATTTTGATTATTGGGAATAAAGGTCAGAATATAAAATGATTTGTAGAAGTTGCCAGACGAGTATACAAAGTATAGTTTAATTATACCCTTCATGAGATCAAATTAAGTAAAGTTCACAATTTATTTGGTTAACAGAGTTTTATTTACTCAGTCAGTTGTAACTTACAATTACGGAAAGAATTATGTTCTGCACAGAGCATTTCCCTGATATCTTGAGTCTGATGTCTTAAGTTAATTACCAGACGCTTTATATGTGCTGTACTATTGCAAAATTAAAATTAATAAATATTGAGTTATTTATAAGTACAAATGAAACAAAATTTGCTTAGGAAGGTGTGATTCATTTTCGTTTATCGAACTTAACATTGAAAAAAGAATGGTACAAAATATAAAAAAAACCCAATAAATAGAATATTTAAAGTGTAAAAAAGTATAAACTTTTTTCTCTTATTCTCAACAAACTTATATACATATATATTATTTTAAAACTAATTTTAACCATAAAGTATATTTTTGAACGATCAATCCAGTAATGATTTCTTTTAACAATAATTAAGATAAAATGATTTCAAAATATATAGATAATCTTTACATTGAAGCAACCAAGTACAATTTAAAACAAAATTTTATTCTAAATTTTTGGCAAATGGTAAATTTCTTTATAAAGTTGCGGAAAGAGAAGAATTTTAAACCGAAATTTCAATGAATATTGATGCAATTATTTGTGAAACTGAGAAACACAAAAATATATTTCGATCCAAAAAATATATTTTGGATCGAAAAATTATTTCATCTATCTATCACTCTATCTATCTAGTACCTATCTATTTATATATCTATCCATTCATGTATTAGTTAAGGAAAAGGCGCAACAACTATTTGAAACTGCTATGAATTTCTGTTTCTTTTGCCACAAGCTTCTGCGTCATATTAACATTTGATGAATGATAAAACATGTGAGTATTTCAGCAAATCCCAGGAAAGTTTCTTTTTCACACTATCATAAAATCATACTTTTTGATACAAAATTAAATCAGAAATTAACATATATCTACACAACTTCTGAATAAAAAAGCAGTTATTTATATTTTCCCAGGTAAATGAAAATATGCTTCAGATTCTTTTTATCTATATCAACTTGCAGTAATAAACTCGTAGGTTTGAAAAGAGGGTATATATAATAATGAATAATTTCCTTCATAATTTTTAATCTTGATTCAAGTTTCATAAAACTCTTTCACTCATTCTGCTCACAAGATACAAGTAATTCCTATGATAATAATTTTAGTTTGTATACTGAACATATTTACACAAACTTATTCAAATATGCAGTCTTTTAAATCCTAAAACTGATATATATGAACACAGACATACATGCACCAATTCCAGGTCCTAATTACAAAAACCAATATTCCATGCTTGGTATGATGGCTAATGCATAGTATGTCTCTCAGACGATGCAATATAGCCCGTACAACGCATAGGCATGATATCAAATTATCGATCTGATCTAAGGAATATTACACCACTCATTTAGCAATGCTCTCCGAAGTTCTGGTAGACATGTAGGATGTGGTTGACGGGCTGTAACTCGTCGGCCAAGCATATCGCATACTTGTTCTACTGGATTCAAGTCCGGTGAGAATACTGGTTAGTCCAAAAGGGTGACATTCTTCGATAGAAGGCATTCGCTTACGATGTTTGCATGGTCAGGATGGGAAGTGTCATCCATAAACACAAATTCTGCGCGCATGGCGCCCCGAAACAAACGCACATGTTGTTCCGGAACGACGTCCCGATAGATCTGTCCTATCATGGTTGTAATGTTAACACGCAGGTCAGTTCTGGAATTCAGAATAATGCCCTTTCCAAAGCGAGCAATCCTGCGCCACAGAAACAGTGTCGTTCAATGATATCTTGGTGGTAACAGGTACCTGGCCCTCTCCATATGAGAGTCTGGCGAGAAACAGACTGCAAGCTAAACCTGAACTTCTCGCAAAACACCACAGAAGTTCACTGTTGTGGTGTTCATAATGCATGCTCTATACTCCAGGCTAACTGCAGGTGACAGTGACTTGCAGTAAGAGAAACGTACCTGACAGGTCTACGAGCATATAGACAAATCTACCCTAAGCTTCTATACACGGTGCCTTGAAACTCTCGTGCCAGAGTCTGAAGAGAGCTGACAAGAAAGGTATGATGTTGTGCTTCGTCTATTTCTTTTGGTAGTAACTGCCAAAAACCAGTCCTCATTCGGCGTTGTAACTCGGGGGCGACATCCTATAATGTAACATATACTCACATTGCCATCATTTTGGAATCGTTGTCATCTGAAGATGACACTCTGGGCGATTCCAAGTTCCTCGTATTCTTCCAGTTCGTTACGCCCATATTCCAAATTGTCGATAATACTACCACGTAAAAAATCCTCCAAATGCATTTTTTTATGTCACAACTAAGCAGATGGTTTGCACTGAAAGGTTTGTAAAGCGCTTGTGAACAATTTTACATCTTTGGCTGTATTTCTTATATATCTCCCTATCGCTCTCTAGTCACTGTGACGTACTATCAGTGTCATCTGGTGGGTTATTGCAATTTGTAAATGAATTTTGAAGATGTGTGTAGTAATTTTACGGGTGATATATTTATATATATTTTAGAGTTCGATTTCCTTGTGATTCTGAATTATTCTTAATTTATGGGCATGTGGGTTTGTGAGTATATTTCAATATTCAGATTAAACTCCCTTTTAATTTATTGAAAAGTTATCTTTGTAGTTTTTCATTTTGTAATCTTTAACTATCGGTGGTAATGGTCTATATGATTTGAGAACTGGTTTGAAATCTTTTTTATGATTGGAAGATAGTTTGTTTTCAAATACATCTTACTGAGAGGAATAAAGATAATTGATTTGGAATAACTTTTTTTTTGTGTTAGTGTGTATTTTTACAGCTGATAATACAATAAAATATTAATTATTATAATGATCTCTATACATTTTTTAAAAATATCAGAATATTGGAATTAGGAATCTCATCATTAAAACATTGCAATATTTTAAGAAGTTGCAAAAATTAAATACATGCTTAATGTGGTGCGATTTGATTCAGTGTTTTTCAATGATTACTTTAAAAGGATTCTTAAAATAATGGTTTGTAGGATGGCATATCCGTATTAGTAAGAAATTGTTTTTTTGTAGAAAATTTGTAAATAAATAAAACGCATTTTACATTGATGTCCTCTCATTCACGATACAAATTTTACAAAGATTTAACTTTGAAAAAAAACTTGAGAAATTATTATAACATTAATTAACTTTTTAAAATATTGTAACTGCTGCTAGTATATGCTGTACTAATTCCTCTCCATACTTTGAGAATTTTCTATACAGTAGTGCAATTGGAGCTATTTTATTTCTACTTATTTTCTAATTTACATTTCATATATCTTTACTTTTTAGATGTTTCTCTTATAAACTAATAATCTCTAATATTTTAGTATTTTTTTATCCAACCGAACTACTGGATACTTATGAAGATTTTGAATATTAGAAAAGGTTTATATACCAAAATTCAAAACTATTATGTTTTCTAAAGCAGACTCAAACTGCGGCTGTGATGTATATAATTAACCTTTATTTTATGGGATTCTAACTTTCCTCTTTTAGTATAAATTATATACATAATAGCATAAGAAAAAAAGTGAAGAAATTGAAAACAGAGTGGAGAACATCAGTTAAGTCAAAAATATACACGTGTATTTGAATAGCATGTTAATAAATAAAGATGGCAGTAAATATATACACACGCGATATTTATTGCTACGGTAGTTGAGAATTTTTTACTTATGTAAATTTAAAAACATTTAAAATGCTAAAATAATGTCCTAAATTATGAAAAATGATTGAAATAGTTGAACATTTTATAAAATTTTCTAACAGTTAGAAAAACCGGAAAAAAGACTTGTGGAAAAGTGTAATTTAATAAACAATGTCAGAGATATGTATTTATAAATAACATTAGTATTCAGAAATTATGAAGCGAATGCCGTGAATATCTTTTAACACGAAATTGAGGGGAAATAAGTATTTTTTCGTGTTACAGGATATTGCAAAAAAACATACATTTATTGAACAAAATTAAGTTTATTAGAGCACATTTTAATTACATCGATACGTTTATATTGTAAGGCGTGCGAGTGTTCAAGTTTTCTGTAATTAGATCGTATTCTGGTGTGTTTATGTTGCATTGATGATATTGACGAGTCAGGCTTGTTATTAGGTAATCTGGTTTGTTGTACATTAAACACATAGAAACATTGAAATGAACGACACAAAGCACAAATTGGACACACGTACATTACATGGTGACGACGACAAAGGGGAGAAAAGAGAAGGATTTCCACAGTATCTTGAGGCTTTAATAGGAAGCGGCTACAGGAACTCTTGGACCGCGTAGCTTTTGTGGACAGAAACATTGATTGGTGGAAAGCTGTCGCTCGATAAATTGCCCTTAAGTCAGTGCTTCTCAAACTTTCAATACTGGCGCCCCCCTTTTCAATCACAATTTTTATCGCGCCCCCCTTATACATTAATAATGTACTGGATGCAATAACAATGCACTTTTACGATAAAGCAACAATATTTATTATAAACCGTACTAATTCATGACATAAGTATTAAATTTTGTATATGTTACTTTTAAGCAAAAAAGTTAAGTAATAGGATAATTACTACTTATTTTTTTTTTCCTTTCTATGATTTTTAAATTGGAACATATTACAAAATGCGGTATAGAAGACAAAATATAGATATCAGCTAAGTATAGAAAATGAACTCAGAGGGTCAATTTCTTATCTTAAAACTCCTTTCAAAAACTTTGCTCTGTAAGACAAGCCCATGGAAGTAGCTAATAATTATTAAACTTGTTCTTAATTTAGTATTAATTAATTAGTCATAAAATACTCTGTGCACCACTCATACATTAAAAGCAATGTTTCTCAAACTTTCAATACTGGCGACCCAATTTTCAATCATAATTTTTGTCGTCGTCCCCCTGTACAACAATAATGTATTTGCTGCAATAAAAATGCACTTTGAGAGAGAGACACTAAAGTTATAATACGATCTTAATTATAAACCGTACAAATTAATACGATAAGTATATTAAATTTTGTGTATATGTAACTTTTAGTAATATATATATTTTAAGAAAATTACTTAAAATATATATTACTTAGAATTATGTTATTTTTCTTTCTCTAATTTTTAAATTGGAACAGATCGCAAAATGATGTATTTAATTAAAGATTTATTTCCTTCAGCATTCATTTCTCAAAGTACAAATGTCATTGAAAAATAGTCTAGTCAATGTCGCTCTCTATCATATCCATCACATCTGGCATTATAGGGTACGTTTGCGTGATTGGGCAACCTATCGGACGTCTGCGCAAAACATGTAAAAATGCTTTTCCTCGTACAATTCCAGTAAGTTTTGGTCGACTCGATACTCCTATAGCTACCGAATCTAGCTTGAATGTACATTTTTTTAATTTCCACGTTAATTGTAATTCACGGTAATTAAGTATTTACGGCAGTAGTTTAAAACAATATCATACATACATTTTTAAGTCGTAAGCAAACATTCGACCATAATAAAGAATCAACAAGTACACAGACAAACGAGCATGGTTCCGAAAATTAAATCAAGGCTATCTTCTCAAAAATACTTGAATTTTGGATTTACTACTACTGAAGTAAATGATGGAAAAAAAGCCCCAGCTCTATATGTGTTAAAACTTACAAATCTGTAGAACAACATGTGAAAGTTGTTTTTAAAACATGTAAAATCATTTAGCTATGTTGGCAATGAATTTTAAAAAGTATTTTCTGGATAAGGACAGCTTGGTAGCAAGTTACGAGTGGATTAGGGATCTATTTCAAGATACTCCAGAAGGTCTCTCATCTTCCGAAGAAGAAATCTTCATAGATTTCACATCCAGTGAAAAATTAAAAGGCAATTTTGTAATAAATCGCTCTTTGAATTTGGGGTAGAGGTGGATGAGGAATTATTTGTACTGAAAACAAAAGCACTTCGTATACTATTACCATTTTCAACATCCTACCTTTTTCAAACCGGATTTTCTGCAGTGGATGCCTTGAAGACAAAATATAGATCTCAGCTAAATATAGAAAAATAACTCTTTAAGTGTCAATTTCTGATATTAAACCTTCCTTTGAAAAACTTTCCTCTTCAAGACAAGCCCGTGGAAGTCCCTAATAATTATTAAACTTGTTCTTAATTTAGTAATAAGATTGATTGATTGAATATTAACGTCGCACTGTTCAGCTGCACGAGGGCTTTTGACGACGGACCACGTAATTTTTGAACCATGGTCAAGTGACGTGGATGACACCTGAGCTGGCACCCCCTCTCCTAACTACCACACCACACCAACGGGAAAACGTTTCGCTCTCTCAACAGATTTAACGTGCATCGCTGCCCTACACGGCGGGTCTTTAGTGGTACTGGGCTCGAACTCGTGACAAGGCAAGGCACGATCCGATACCTATACCACTCGGCTTTCGCGGCCGAATTCAGCAATAAGAAATTATTTATAAAATACCTTCTTCAGTACTGATACATCAAACGTATACTGGCTGAAACACCGACTCTTCACACGAGTTCATTTTTTAAAAAAATAAAACATTCTTGATATAATAGCTGAACTGTAAGGAGAGTAAAACTGTGTGCACACACGACATTGTATACAAAAATGTAAAATGATTTTTTTTTAGATAAATGCTATAATTGTAAATAACTGTTTAAAAGAACTGTAATTTTAAACCTCACACAATTAGCATTTAGAATTAATGTTAAATTATGAAAAAGAATATAAAATTCCGATGAAGAATAATTGTGTTACTTTTTAACATTTAAAGCGAGAAGACTTTTCAAAATGTTTTAACCCTGGAGCAGGCGCGTACTCGATACTAACATTAATGGTAGTGCGGGGGGACTCAGTCACCCCAATCATTTGTTTAGAATTATTTTTACTGTACACGATACAAATGAATTCTAGTGAATATTTTAATTTATAGAAAGTATACTTACCTTCTTTCAAAGGACTACTCAATTCTTTGATGATTTGAAAAAAATCCAATAAAACTGAACTAAAATGATTCAAAAGTACAAGACCATAATAAAGGACGCAAATCAGACACTTTTCAATTATCCTACAGAAATGTTAAACCGATGAATTCTTTTCCAAATATCGCAAAACTCAATTATTTACAATTTCCCTAAGCGAAAAGCAAACGCATAAAAGATGGGAGGGAACTAATATTGATAATAACCATACCATAAGATTGAAGGTCAATCAAATGATTAGCAAACGTACTATGCAGCCTGGCTGAAAAGTGAATCATGACTTCCTTTTCTTTTTCTACAACTAATGTACAGTATTTCAATAATAATTACAGTTGTGAATTGTTTATCTTCTTAGAATTTTTCTCAGGGTCTGGGTTTCGTTTTTATTCTTTTAACGAGTAATATTTTTATGTTAAAACGTAATAAAAAAAATCTCTCATTGAGGAAATACAGCAAATAAAACAAAATGTTTTTTTTTTTCTTTAATTTGGTTTTGGGATCAAAGATAGCTATTTGATGACGGAAAAAGCCAGATAATAAACATAAATTATGTCAGTGTTGTTGTGTGTATTTTTTTTTTATTATGGAAGAAAGCATTTTGTTTTACTTCTCTTTCAGGTTATTTTTTTTTTAAAAAAAATCTTTAAATTTTCGATACGCTCGCGCCCCCCTTGTAGGGTCATCGCGCCCCCCCAGGGGGACGCGCCCCACACTTTGAGAAACACTGCCTTAAGTGTATTGCTTGTAATTACTTACGTGTGAGTCTTGAATGCCAGGAACATCACAAATTGAAAAGTTGCTTAGAGAAATTAAAAGGAATTACGTATATGCAAAAACGAAAAACAAAAAACATTCACAAGGACTCTTTGAATTTCAATACATACTTTTCAAATTCTTCCATTTTCAATCACCAGTCTTGAGAAGCTCTATCTTCATTTTAAGCTAAATAGCAGCTTGCTTTGTCCCTGAGCTCTTAACCATTTTGTTCGTAAAAAATTTTTTCTAACATAATTAAAAAACAAAAAACGCAAACTAAACTCACTGATTTTTACTCAATTTGCTATGCACTCGTCATCGAATTCCAAAGCCAACTGATGAGAGATTACATGTTCTTGTGTGACGGTTGTAAGGGTGGAGGGTAAAAGTACTGTATATAAAGAAAATTGGTATGTGTTACAGGCTATTTCAAAGCCAAGTCAGCCTCCTTTCTACGAAATATGTGAAACGCCTCTCTTTAATTTCAAAACCCTCTTAAATCTCCCCTGCGCGACTAGTGTTTTTCGAATATTGTTCCTGAAAAACGTGATAAATAAAAATAAATTGCACATTATGCAATTTTAACGTTATTGATATACTTCTTGATCCCTCTGAAGTGTCACAAACCGTAGAATAAAAAATATTTTTATAAATAAATATTTTATTAGCATTTAAATTTGATGATCATGTTTTTTCGTCAAAATTACTGCATGTTCTTAGTTAAAAATTGCTGTAAAATGTGATTAAATGTAGCTGTCTTAAAACATGCGGTTTGATACACTCTGAAGGGCACATAGCATATATGTTATAAATTTCATTGTATTTGATTGGATTATTTAGAAGATATCCCATTTTTCGTGCACAAATTATCATGAAAAGTTCATTCTTTAAAAAACGAATTAAAAATGTATTTTTATTATTTAGATCAAGTAAATGCTATAAAAAAACTTAAAAAATTTCTCTAGTTTTATGTATTAGTCCTTCTTCTTCAATAATTAATTTCTTTTTTACTAATGACCCAAACAACACCAAACATCACAAACCTAAAAATCACTTTTTCAATCTAGTCGGATACCTTAAGTGAATTTCATTTCGTGTTAACAGAAAAAAATGTTTAAAAATACATAAGTCTGTCGCGACCGTTGTATTTTTTCGCGTATTGAGCGATATTCCATTTTAAGAATTTTCGTGTTATACGTATTTCACTGTAATAAGCTTTAAGCTAATATTTCGATTCAGTATGATATGTTGTGTATCCTCAGAATTCTAAATTACTTTCTAATGCGAATGAAAATATCTCTTATCTGAATAGTTAAACTCATTTTCCATTGCAATGGTTTCAAATATTATCGAAGGAGTTATGAGCTTAAAAGTGTAATGAGAGAGCAAAATGTGAATAATGCATTGATAATTTATTCCAGCAAAACCGTTATAAATCAGTTATGAATTGCCGAAAGAGCAGCCAATGATGCTGGAGTACATGATATATCTATTGCCTCATACTTTTTTTAATTACATTCAAATCACGTTTTGGCTCTGTATCTTCAGAAGGAAAATCCGTTATAGCATCGAAATTCATGAAACGTCGGCAACCGTTCCGTGTATCCTGAGATTTTGAATAATGAATGCTACACCTCCACAGTACCAGTGACTTAAGTCAGAACGGTTTGAAAGTCACAGTGAAAAGTTTGTTAAAAAAATAGACATATATTGCACGTTTCTGTTCAGTAAATTAATCATATATTTCATTACAGGAATAGAAAGATAATGTATGTATTCAGTATTTAGATCAGTGATGATTTTTTATTGTTACGGTACACTCCTAACAATTTCAAAATTGGGCGGCACACTAACTATAAAATAAGTTTAAAAGAACATTGCTTATCTATAATACACTATGTAAAATTGTTTCTGATAATAATTTCCTATGTTAATTTAAATAGTATGTACGAGAAAGTCAATTGAATGTTTAATGAGTAATTTATTGCAGATTGATTATAAGAATACATTTAATGCGAGATTTGAGCTTGAGGATTTTTGATAACTTAGTTTATATTTGTTCGTGAATTATAATACCACTCACATTTTGTCATCTACATTTTAAAAGTTCCGATTTGTTTTTTCATTTTTAAATTTGCTAATGCTGAAAAATCCAAATTCACACAAATTAGATGTTGAAAATTGCAACGATATTTTTAAAGCTTTTTATGGCTATTATCGGATAATAACCTCTAATTTTAATCCAAAATGAATTAATTGACTCTTCAGAGAATGTTTTGACACTAAACCTAGATTATCCCAGAACGAAATTAGTTCTTCCTCTTCATTCAAAGTTTATTCATATATAGATGTATTCATTATCACAAATGGATTAAGAACCCAATTTGCTTATATGTATCTAAATTTGAGGAGTAATGAATAATTCTTTCCTCTAGTGTGGTCAAATGGTCAATATCAGTTTTATGAATAGTTTACTTCTGTAAAACGGCTGAATGATTCGATTCTGGATGTTTTTCATTTTTTTCTCAGATTAATTTCTCATTAGTAACTTTACAAAAATTTGGCGACTCACAAAAGTGTCGCGCCACAGTGGTTGTGAATCATTGATTTAGACACTTCTGCAATTTCACTGCAGAAACCTTTAATAAAATATTGAATAAGCTATGTATTAATATCCATCATTCTTTGAAAAAGTCCTCAATACATGCAGAGTAAATTATATTTCGCTTTATTTACAATTTATGTAAAAACTAGTATTTTCTTATAATTTTACTGATATCGGCTTTGTTATGATATTGATTATGAAGTTTAAATCGGTGGTTTAAGCCGATCTCCTATAAAATATAATTATATCTACTAATAATTCTAATAAAAAAGGAATGATAATTGAATTAAGGATTACATTTGTTTAACTGAATTTCTTTTATGAGTAATTACATAATTTTTACATACGAGATTTTATTTTTAAACTTATAACTAGTCGAAAAAATTTAATTTGATTAAACATGTGACAAAAACACCCTATTAAATAATAAGTCATATTAAGCTATTAAAAATGAAAATAAGTGTTTTTTATCATTACAAATTTGATTATCAAGACACGCTTTCCTTTCTTAATTAGAATTAAATTCGTTTCACAAAATATGCTGTGAAAGAAAAAATAATCGATGATACATAAAAGCAATTGACGTTATTTCATACAGAAAGAAAGAGAGCAAAGCTAATTAGAAAAAAATGTTACAATTAAAAATACTCTATTATATTGATAAATCAATTACTTAATTATACATTTATGCAGATAAAATTTTAAACAACCCTTAAATTAGTCTCAATAAATCAATGCTGCTCAATTTGAAGGAAGAAAAAGTATAAAATCAATCATACATGAAAAATGAAATACACATATAATTACAGAAAATAATATTTAATAAAATAATGAACTGAAAACAAAAATATATATCTAAACGTATTTCCTTAATTAAAGAGCGTTCTAATTTGCAAAACTAAAAGGACAGATTTTCTTATTTATCCAATATTTCGTAACATATTCACATAAAAATAAAAATGTTTAGATGGAATAATCAAAATAATTATTCTTTTTAATGAATATTTTGTATATATCTGAAACGTTTTATGAAAATGACTGTGGAATATTTAGTTAATTATCCTGACAATTTTTGGAACAAAGATTTCCAGCATCAGATAATTAATTTGACTATATTATTAACTTGAACTAAAAAGCTTACAGATCAGGTCAAGTTAATCAAATAAAAGGAATTTACGATGCATTATTTATATATCTGGATATATATCATGTGTTAATTCTTAATAAAAGGAATTAAGTACTGATAAATTAAGATGGATAACTAAGAATCATGTTCTTAGCTACAACAAATAGAACATTTATCGTTATTTATAAAGATGGAATCTTTACATAGTTATAAATTATATCTTATTGATATATTTAATTAATCCATGCACATTAATAAGTTAGAATGCTATTTATTGCTGATAGATAACATATATTTTCCTATAATAAAAACTATATGAATCTGCTGTAAATTTTACTTTATTCTAACTTTAAAATATTTAAGGTGAAAAATATAACACTATTTTAAATTGTATTTACCAACTTTAAATTATTTTACATAATATAATTTATTTTTATTTGGTTATTTAAAATAAAACCGGGAAAAACTTGTTTATCTTTATCTGTGTAATAGTTTTTTTTAAACAGATAAAATAATCCCCGTGCGCTACAAGTATTGAAAGGGAATTACAGAAGTTTTTAAAACAATAAGATGAATAAAATAAAGAATAAATAACAAAAAAAATGTTAAGATAAAATAAAATAACAAAATCAAACAAATAAGTACCAAAAACAAATAAATGTATTGCAAAATTAAAAAAAAAGTAATAAAATCAAGTCAGCGGAGTAATGTAAGCTTAACAGTGAAATTCTAAAATCAGGGCAAGGAAAAAAATTACAAAACCAAACCAATGAGAAGATACAAAATAATGCTTCACTTATTATTTTTATCTCATCTTTATTTCGCAATGAATTTTTACTTTGAATATGTTGCAAAATGTGCATAAGTAAAAAATAAACGAAACAAGGCTTATTTTTGCCATGTTGTTAACTAATATTAAAAAATGAAAATTAATTATATTGTACTGGGGGAAAATAAATTATACTTTATTTATATAGTGTTTTTATTAAAATTTAAATGTAAAGATATTTCATAATTCCCTACGAAATTCCTTTCATATATTTCAATAATTCTAGACTCCAAAACTTAGCAAACTAATTGATAACTATCAAATTCAAGCAATCCCAAAATGAAACAATAGAGAACAATTCGAGTTCTCTCAAAACTAGCTACAAAATGGACTCATTTCACTTTACTTCTAATGCACTCATTTAAGTATTCTCGTTTTGTATGTTATACGATTTGGAGTCGTTTAGCCGCGAATGGGCCAGGAACAATATTCCCCGAGGTCAATAGTGCTTTTGTCAGACCTCATACGATTAACGAGGGTATTAACGCTCTTTAAGAGGGCACTTTTGTGCAAGTTTAACAACGTGGAGACGTGAGTTGCTTACCATGCATTCCGTTTCTGCTCCGATTATGGTTATTACGTATGCTAGCAAGAATATTTCGATGGCCCTGTTTCACTTTAGGATAAATGATTGTTGCATCTTCAGGTGGAGGTGGCATTGTGAAATTTAAGAAGGTTAGGTAGTATACTCTACGATACATTTAATTCAAATTAGTGTATTTTGGTGTATATACCTAAGGAAGATATAAAACATATTAATCCAATTCATGTAATAAATTAAGACTAATGTATTATTATGTTTATAAATTGATTTTTATAAAGCTAAGATATATTGGTACTGAGTACGTTCGGAACCGTGGTTTTGGAAAAGCGCACAAATGAATAATGTTTTTGATACTTAGTGTCATTGAATTACAATATAGACTCTATAACAACAACAAAAAAACGATGCACCAAGAACTAGTTGTTCGATAGAGACAAAATATGGTGGGTTGAAAGATTATGTAAAGAATAGAAAATGATTAAAATATCAGAAACACATTGAATGATTTATTTTAGAATTACAAGCTAACAAGCTTAAGGTGTTCATACACTTCTAAGCCTGAATGCAAGCTGCCACACGACGTGGCATAGAGTGATAAAGTGATGATCTTCTGCAGTATTTCTTGTCAAATTTTCTCCAATTGTTGGGTCAGGTCATAAACATTCCACGGCAGATGCAGTCGCCTGCCAATAATATCCCAGACATGCTCGATTGGAGAGAGATCTGGGGGACTGACTGGCCAAGGAAGTGTTTGGCAATCTTTAAGACAGTTCATTGCAACACGTGTCAAATGTGGTGTGGCATTATTTTGTTGAAAAATAAGGCCAAGGTACTGCAAAAGGAATGGTTGCAAAACAGTTCTCAGAGTGTCGTCGATGTACTTCTGTGCTATATATGTGACTTTAATGACATTTAAAGGGGTCCCGGTTGTCGAAAGAAATAGCCCCCAGACCTTAACTTCTAGTTGAGGGCCTATATGGGTGCAATAATGAAAGCAGGATCTACACGCTGCCCAGGGCATCTCCAGACGCGTCTTACATGATTGTCAGGACACAAATGGAAGCAGGATTCATCGCTAAACGCTATATGTTCCCAGTCAGTATGATGTCAACCTGATTAAGCCAAGCACCACTGTACTCTGACTCGGGAGTGTGTGAGTAGTGATTAACATTTAACGTAGCGGTCGTTACGAGCCTAAAATCCGCTCTATCAGCCGTGTGTGAATGGTCATGATGGACAGTCGTGGTCTGATAGTTGATTGTGATGGATAAGGCACTGTGACAGCTGATCTGAAAATCAATCTAATCAACCAAACTGCTGTGGCCCTAGGTCGACCGCTACCATCATGACGCTGAATTCAGCCATTGTCCATCCGTTCTTGTCAGCATCTTCTAATGGTCGCATCGTTTCGACCCATATAACGAGAGATTCTCCGATTTCCTGAACCTGCCTCTTTCATTCCAATGATACGACCTCTTTCAAACTCTGACTTGCTCGTAAGAGCTCGATTCCCGCGGCAAGGCATTTTTTCAGTTGCTGAAAGGTATCTTAAATTGTAATACAACAAAAAATTTTACCATAAGATTGAGAATCGCTTCTTATATACATCTGCTGAGTACGCAGTTCCAATGTCCTGTAGCTCCCAATATTCAATCATTGAACTCCAAATTTTAATTTTTTGCATGTTCGGTACAAATGCCTTTGCATACTAAGTTTCATTACAATCGAGCCACTCCTTCTTGGTGCGTCGTTTTTGTGTGTGTTATACAGTGTACGTATAAAACTGGTTAAAGAATATTAGTACCTAAGATTATTTAAATGCAATTTTTTAGAAAAAGATTAATATTGAATTTAATATTTTCAAAACAGTTTTCTTTTATAAAACAGATTTCTATAAGAATAACATGTTGCTTATTTAACTATTCTATACAGGAGCTTAACTAGGAATTTCGAAAAAAATCTTATTTTTTCTAGAGTTACGACCCATTGAAATATTAACTGGTGTGTGTTTTTTGTAAAAATTTCTCAATAATATATTAAAATATGGATAAATCTACTTCTGAGTTAGATATTTTGAAAATCGCAGTTCATCACCTGTATAGAAGTTCTAGATTGTTTACAGAAAAATGTTATTCATATAGAAACATTTTTCATAATATGAAAATGTTTTAAAAGTATATATATATATATATATATATATATATATATATATATATAAATATATAAAAACAACTACAATTATCAATTGAAAAATTGAAATATATGAATCCTATAATACCAAAACACTTCAGAATATCAATGGCGAATATAAAAGATAATATTCCATCGTTTTCAAACAAAATTAAAAAATTATAAAATAAAATAAAAATTTATAAAATATCCAAGTGCAATCTCGGACTTAGGACCGATAAGTGGGGTTAAACTAGTTTGATGGCTTCCCCCTATTGCAACTTGGTAAGTTAATTGGAAAATATACAAATTTCAAAAAAAAATTAAATTAAAAAGTTAAAATTAAACCATTATACTTTAAATTAAAAAGTTAAAATTAAATCATTATACTTAAAAAATAAAACTATTCGCCATCGCATTCTGAAAGATATTACAATATTAAAATTTAAAAACAATTTAGTGCATAATATAAGTGAACCATCAAACGCCCAAGATGATGCACCCATCTTTAAAATAGTTGTATAGGTAGAAAAAATAAATATTTGAGATCCGAAAGTTCAAATCAAAAAATATTTGAGATCCGAAAGTTCAAATTAAAAAATATCTAAAATCAAAAAGTTCAAACTAAAAAATCCAAAAGTTCAAACTAAAAAATCCAAAAGTTCAAACTAAAAAATCCAAAAGTTCAAACTAAAAAATCTGAAAGTTCAAGCTAAAAAATCTGAAAGTTCAAGCTAAAAATCTGAAAGTTCAAGCTAAAAAATCTGAAAGTTCAAGCTAAAAAATCTGAAAGTTGAAACTAAAAATTTGAAAGTTCAAACTAAAAATTTCTAAAAACCGAATGTTCACATTAAAAACACAGTATATTCACAAATGAATAGAGTAAATCATTAAAAACTCACCAAAGAGTATCCCATCAAGAATACGATCCATTTCTTATAGCCCGACTTTTCATATTTAATATATCAATTACGACTTCATATTTTGCTCATAACATCTAACCAATGCCATGTCATTTAAACGATTCTTGATCCAACACTAGAGTTTGACCACTTGGCATTAGATGTAAACCAGACAACATGTAAAAAACTTGCTTGATTGATTGGTCATAAATGTGTGATTGGACATAAATGTTTAATTGGTAATAAATAATTTTAAAGTGTAGAGTCGTGTAAATATTGTTCTAAGTGTGTGTGTATTAAAATGTATATTAAAATGTATCCTGTGTGTGGAATATATATATATATATATATATATATATATATATATATATATATATGTATATATATATACATATATTTGACAAAAAATTGATTATGGTATTTTTAAAATATTATTATATGTGTATTCTAATTCAATTGACACTGCATATCAAAAGAATTATCCGTGTTTACCGGTTATAGTTCTTCCGAGTTTCAAAATTACGTTTTCGAATGTAGTCAGTTACAGATTCAAAATTTGACAGTCGGGAAATTATTAATGAGTTAAACAATGTATAATTGATTAAATCATTGAAGACAAATTCCTTATGAAACTTTTTACATTTTTTCAAATACTGAAAATGAAAAAATTTTCATATTGCGCTCTGAATTTTTCCTCTGATGTATAGTCTTTATTACTTGTATATGTGAAGACTTTTCGATGTATTACCTATTGTTCTACTAAAATAAATGACATAGTATATATCAAAGTTTATGACATACTTTTTATGTTAATTAATTTTTGGTTATCAAAAATAATCAGATACTGAATATTTTCCATTTTGTGGTAGCAATAATTTCTCTAAAAATAAACACAAAAAAATGAAATTTCACAGAAAAAAGGAAGGACATATTACTAATAGTAATATATACTATTTTTATTATTATTTATATTACATTTTTCCTCAAAAAAGCCATCTTTTTTATTTGTGTATATGTGTAAAATTTTTATTTACAAACTATTTTCTTTAATGTTGTACATCTGCGCAACAATAAAAAATATGCTATACCCAGATGGTTGAAAAGCTTTAAAATGTAGTTAAGATCTATGCAGTCAACAAGCAGCTTCTTTCAAAGTTAAAAATATGTTTTTCTGGGATTCCCTGATAAATACAATAGATATATTTTTTTACATATTTTAAAGAAAAAAATCCATACACACGTACTAATCTGATATAGCATGAATTTAAGCTCACACACAATCATACAACATGGCAATAAATATTTGTTGTCATAAAATCGCATAAACAAATAAATTACTAGTAAACAACAAAACTCAACTCAGCTTCACACCATTGTCTTTAATTGGTTTGGAAAACATATTCAGCAAACTTCTAGAGTTATCTCGTCAAATAATCACCCTAGATCTAGATTTGTTCCAGGCATCTATTTTTATCTCTAAATTGGCCGACCAGTTTGTCACCAAGGTTACCCTTACTTATTCAGTATTATTAAAGGAATAAGCTCTCTTTCTCCGCAAACCATCTTTCCGGCGATAATACCACTTCGGCTGAGAAGAGAATAAAGTTCACATGCCTTTCGTGCGTGTGTAGAAATGTAGAAAGAAAAAATAATATGTAAAATGTGTTTAAGTTAATTACTTTTTGAAAATTGATGATGATCATTATTACGTAGTTTCTAATTTTTAGCATCATTAATTCTTACGAAAATAGATAAAAATTTAAATTTTAGAAATATTTGTATCTCTCTCCAGCTCTCACTATAAAATATCAGATAATAGAAAATTTTAAATGATTTTTAAAATAAATAATGCTATATTATATTATTATATTTATCGAAAAAGTATAAATTAATATCTTTAGTGATAAAAATTTGTTTATTTTTTAAAGAGATATTCACAAAAGGAAAGGTATTCGGCTTTTATATGCAATGTGAAACAAAATTAAAAAAAACACACCTTTGATTAATTTTTTTTTGTGGCCAAAACAAAGTTCTAAAATGTGTTTTCTCAAAAAAAAATTTGGGGGTAGTTTTTTTCAGAATATGTGTGCATTCGACACAACGGCAGGACTTGGCGAGGGAGTTTATAAGCCCCATTTTTGTATAACCCGGCAGCGGTCACGTGGGGAACAGAGTCACCCCATGCTAACGAAATCTTTAATTTGGGGGAAAACTGTTCATTTATTTCCAATTACTTTGTCAGTATCCTCGTATAAGACAGTCTTTAAGGCAACTAAAATGCATTTGTTACATATTTTTCTACCTCTTTTTGGGAGTGACAAATGTTTTTTTATAATCTTAAGATACTTGGGGTGACTGAATTCCCCACGCGACGATTTTTGTTCCGGAATATTTTCTGTGAACAGGTTACATTTTTTCACAATGAAAGACTTTGTGGTTTTCATTGCTGTGTTATAAGACTCATTATAATTTTTAAATGTAAATGAACAGAATATAAACAAGTAATATAAGAAAAGGTTTTTAAGTCAATTCCTTCTTAGATCATTAAAGAAAAATTTTATTTTAGCTACTTTTTATTAAATAGTTACAATTAATATAAATATGTATATACATATATCACAACATTAAGTAGTAATTAATTTTTATTAATTATCATTGAAGTATCGTACTGTCATCCAAAACAATCGTGTATATAAAATTTCAATTCAACTGAATGCTTTAAAACGTGAGAAAAAAACCTTTCCAAGTTTTGACACAAGTCACCAAAATGGTCGTTAAGTCGCCAAAAATGATGCCAACGTAGCTGCATTTGTAATTCTTTGAATAATTAGTTTTAATCCGTTAATTTTTATTAATTATAATTAAATTATTGTATCGTCATTCAAAATAATAATGTTTATAAAATTTCAGCTCAATTGAGCGTCTTTAAATGTATTTTATTAACGATTGAAAATTCCACCTAGATAAATAAATAAATTAATAGAGAGTGTCAGCTAATAGTAGGAATTTAAAAAAAAAGAACTAGGCATATACGATCCTATCGGATGAAGTTGAAACTGATCAAGCAAGTGAAGAACCTGATGAAAGAATATATATTAATAATAAAAGTGAAAAAAAAGCGACGGACATGAAACATTTGCTCTGTAAGGAAGATTCTGCAAATGATTCCTAAGAACTTCATCTAAAAATATATCAAGCCGCAAGTGTACTACAAGTCATCCAGTAAACATCAAAAAGACATCAGCAAGAATAATTTCAATATGCTATTTATCGATCATCTAAGGAAGATATAAAACTACATTAAATTAAGCAAAATATGACAGATTTGTGTGCAAATGCCATTCCTGTTAAGTTAGCGAAATGTGTCTGTGTGATTTGTGTCTTTTTATTAAAGTCACACATATTTGAAATATTTCAGTTCATGTTTTACTGGTTTTTATTCGAAAATTATCAAAGAAAAACGGAAATTTCTTAGATGCTGGTAAGTATACTTTTTGTTAATTAAATTAAACTCTGAAAAGATGATTTGTTTTCTTGTGCAATAAGAATAATAAAAAAAGGATTGGGGTGACTCAATCACCCTGAGCGACCACTAATGTTAGTATCGAGTATGCGACTTCCTCCGGGTTAAAGGATGTTGAGCGAAGAGTCTAGCCCTAATATATTTTTGGTATTATATAATATTTGATATTTAAGAAGTGTTGTTTACTTAGCTTACTTGATAATTATATATTTGATATTTGACTTAATTTTATATTTTTCAACTTTTATAATGTCGAATATTCCGATTTTTGAGAGTTTAATGCTTTGGAATACATTCATTTTAGTATTACTTTAAGTTGTAGATTTTTATTATTTAAGTTTTGTTATATACTTAGTTGTTTTAGTATTTTAAACTGTATTTGTAATAGTTTATGTCTAAATATTTCTCCAATTTTACAATCGTAATTATCCTTTTTCCTAGTTATAACTTTTAAATTATTTTGAAAATTTGAAGCGTTTCTATATTTTTGTTTTAGCCTTCTAAGTTGTAATAGGGGGAATGATGATACTATCCTTCCCCTTTTAACCTCACTTTTCAGTCCTAGGTTAGAGGTCGTACTTGGTTAATTTATAAACTTTTAAATCAAATTTAAGTGTTATTAATTTCATTACTATGTTAGAGCCATTGTGTGGAGATTTGAATTGGAACCTTGTATTTTGATATTTTATTATAATTAATGACTTATTTTTATTTTTCTTGAGAATTTGCATTTCCTATTTGTATCTATATGTAATTTAAAGAATTTTATTTTAAAACTTTTGAATCATGTTATATTATAGAAAAAATATATAACATTATTAATAAATATTTAATCTAAAAAATTATGCTATTATTGAACTTTTTTCTCTCAAATATATCTTAAATGTTAGAGGAATTTATTTTGGTATTTTACAAAATATGCTTTTTATTCCATATACGTTTTGTTAATTTAAATATTGTCAACAATACAAGGAAGGCAAAACTGCATGCCGACGAACAGCCTTTAAAAAAAGATAGAGCTATCAGTAAAAAAAATCCTGTGATACACGGTTCAAATCAGAGAATGAAATTTCCATTTCTTCTTTCTTTTTAAAATGGATTTATTCTTGAGAGGCTTTTGTAGAGCAATACAAAATTGAAATATGGGATGAAGAGTTCGCTTCTAATCTTTTAGCTATTATTCGTTTTCTTGGCTATATACTCATGAATATTTCATGGGATCTGGAATTCCTGGTTTCTTGCTTTCTCTAGTCAAGAGATGCTTTCTCTTTGTGAATCGAATACGTCATTTAGGAAGAAAAGTTCGAGTTTAATAAAGCAAAGCATAATGAAAGGATGTGAGTTTACTATGTTGGAATCCTCATTTTTCGAGACAGGTACCTTTAATTTAGCATTTCATCTTAGGTTTAGTAAGCGAGTGGCATCTGGAGCATTTTAATGCTTCTTTAAATTATGTGTTTTAAGAATAAAAAGGTTTACGGAAACAAAGTACGGTGGAGTATGTATTGATAAATATGTATGTTTAGATTTTTTTTCTCGAACTTTATGGTTGTTGCTATTTAATTTTAAGTTTTCATCGTAAATCATGTTTGCATGCCTGTATTAGTTGAATATATGAATCCTCCTTAATATGGATTTTTAAACACTCAGTTAAAAAATAAATCGTTGTAGAAAATCAGTTCTAAAATTCGGACTTTTCTTCTTTCGTGTCGCGACTTTTTATATCAAAAACATCAAATTAAAGATAATTAAATAAAAAAAAATACTTTTGTATAATGAATATTCTTGAATGTATGCTTAAAGAGTTTTGGAAATTAGATTTGAAAGAAGAATATTTCCACAATGCATGCCTTTTTTCCCCCCACTTTATGACATCGAAAAAAAGAAGCAAATAAGAATTATGTTTAAAATCAAAATTTAGTAATCATAAGTAATTTTTTGTTAACTATTATGATCATTTATATAATGTATTTTTCATTTAATTTCTATTACTTTTAGGTTTATAAATAGAAGAAATAATTTTTAAGATAGACTTAGAAATAATATTTGTGTTATAAAATGCATAGAATAATATATATTTTTTATTTTAAATGATAAGGCAAATACAAAATATCAAGATACAAATGCACAAACAAATAACGAAAAACAAATTTAGAAGTGACGTAAGTCATGACTTTGGAAGTGCCATAACACTTCAGCGAAGATCTGTTTCAGAATCCTTAAAAAAAGGATGCACATAATCGGAGATGCTTCCTATTCACTGAATCACCGAAATTACAAAGAAAGCAGGCAAGCTTTGAAAAAATTACAATGAAATGAAAAAGTTCTGCGAGCCTCATGTCCATTCCGAAGCCAGAATTGGGAAATAATTTCCTTACGGTGGACTGCTGGTGATTGCTTGGGAATCGTAGTATTACAGTGCGTTAATTTTATTCTATCTTGAATGTACTAGATAATATTTAGTATTACCATAAATCTGGCGCAAAACACACACTTTTAATACAAAAAATAATGTCGAAATTTACGAGTACGGATATAAAAATGAGAACTTTAAAAAAAATGATGAGCTTGACAAAAAAATTAGACTTCCACATATATCGAAATACTGTTTATTTAAAAGAAACGTCATTCCTTATGAACTTAAAGGGTTTTAGTTTTAGAAGTATGCTGTTGTTTTCTAAAGCTTAGAATAACGCATCGAATATATGACTTCAAAACATAAAAGCCTTGCTCGAGTACATTTCAGGTTTCTTCATGAAAAACGGGGTTTGCGTTGTAAAATACCTAATACCTAAAAACTAGAAATTGCAGCTTGAAAGTATTAGTGCACGTTTAACGGCGGTGCGTGTTATGTGCCGGATTTTACGGTAATTGTTATAGAGTAAATATATATAATCAAAAAGAATTATATCTATTAGAAAGGAATAATGTTGCATAATGTATTTCATAAATGTTAGGAAATTAAATTCACTCTTAAATGCTCCTGTCCAGCTTCTACATATTAACACAAGTGTACAGAAATGGTTATATTTTTTTCCACACTCAGGTTATAATCTGAATACTAGTTTTCAAATAGCCAAGGTCCAATGGCAATGATTTAGCTGTTAAACAAGAGTAACGTAAAGTTTGTTTTACTTTTGCACCAAGGAATTTTAGGGAGAAAAAGTTAAGCCGCAGCATACAAATATTACGTAACATAAATAAACGCAACTATCTGAAATGAATCAATTCTGCAAAATAGTTACGTGACGCTATCATAACTAATATTTATTACAATCACATAGACTAATTCTCAGTAATAGTATAAAACTACACATATAAATGATAATATACTTCGCATTAATTCTAATTTTAACTAATTTATCAATCAATGTTCAAAACTATAATTACTAAATAAAAAAAATTTCTTGTTCCATATGAACATTGCATACAATCCTTACACTTAAAAATCGCTTAATTTTTAAAACAAGACTAAAATAAATATTAAAACCTAATACAATGAAACTTCTATGTCTTATGCAACACATACTTCTTACAGCTTACTTATTATAAAAATTAATAACTCTTATGTGAGAATGCCTTAAATCTAGTCTTCCAATTTGACTCGAATTATGAGACATATTTTACTACCGCAAGAATAAGTCGCTAAATGCTTGAATCATTTAAATTAAGCTCTTACAAAGTCAAGGAAACGTTTTACTTTAAGACGCATAGTGTTTAAATAAATATACAAATGTACAGAACTAAGAAACCTGTGAAAGCGTTTTGAAATCTTTCAGTCGGAAGAAGAAATGCGTTGAAGTGTCGAGAGTTAAGTGCAGTTGGCGTGTCATGAAGTCTCAAGATTCAAGCCGAGAATTTAATTACTAGTCAATTAAGACGCTGGAGGCAACATAGCAGGTGACGCGTTCAATAAATTGTTACTTCTGGAGTGTCTGAGAAGACTTGAGGAGAAATGGCGTTAGTCTTAGCAACTTCTTCGGTGTGTTTTTAAAAAAAAACTTCTTTTGATTTTAATTCTTAGTATTTTTGAATAATGTATGGCTTTCAATATTGTTTTAATAATGTTTACGAATTGAATAAAAGGGTACGAATGGTATATTTTTAGAATACATTTTTGTGTGGGGAAATGTCTTTAAGATGCAATAAGTTATAGTCAAATATAATGAGAGTTTGGAATTCTTTTAAAAGATTTTTTCTAAAATATTTCGTTTCAGAGAAGAAATTAAAGGAAAATTAGCCTATAAGAATATATTTGAATGAAAAAAAGAGATTTTGCTTTGATAAAGGGTATAAAAAACAGTACATTTTAAGGTATCCGATTACTTGCGACAACTTTTTTAAACAAAAAAAATGGACATACGGGGATTTTTTTTATGGTTTTTAAATTTATTTAGTACACTTGAAAAGATATGCTAAAATCAAGAAGAAAAAAATAAATTACTATTGCTAAAATGGGAAAAAATGGTAAACATTTACAAAAAAAAAAAAAAAAAAAAAAAAAAAAAATGGTATCCGTTTTACACAAAATTTTCAATTTTAATGTATTACTTTTCTATTCATTTTTGAAATGACCTTTAGTTTACTAGATATTTTAATTTTTACTTAAACTAGAGTACTTTATACCAGTTATTATATGAAATTGCTTTAAAAACATTGATTATATTCCTAAAAGGTACAGCAGATTGGTCAATAAAACAGTTATTGATAAATCTGAAGATTAAAACATTTTTACTTTTATACAGAACATACAAATAAAAATCAGTCAATTATTTTCAAAATGTTTTGCGCAATCACTGTCTCCATTTGAGCATTGTGAAAAACAGAAAAAAAAATTATTAACGGATTTTAAAACGCATTTTAAAGTATGACACCTTGCTTAAAGTAGAGGCATTTACTTGTATTTAAACGCTTGTAGTTTTTGTTCTATTGAATTTAAAATAATAAACTTAGTATTTTTATGAAGCTAATACGATGAACAATAAAATAAAGTCAAAAAAAGGTTTGTCAACTTTTGGCAAAATTCACAATTGTAGGGTATAGTCGGATACCTTAAATAATTTAGTATAGCATTTTTGTCTTAAACGGGATCACATGGGTGCCCAGGAGCCGATGTAAGTCTTTAGCGCAGGTCACCTAGGGGACTACATCCAGAAATGCTAAGAATAAAATGATTTAATAATAAGAATTAACTACAGTTATATCTTAGATAAATCCAGATTTCTCTCTCTTCTAGAAGATATTCTTACATATACAAACCTCTTTACTAAAAGGAGAAAAAAATTCTCCCCATAGAAAGTTCATGAAGAAGAAATTGTTATATAAGTACCGACTAACCTAGAAAAAATCAATCAATGTCAGATGTAGTCGTTTCTCTCTGTAGTGAATGATCTGTTTCGTTTAGACGAAACTTATTGTTTGTGTTATTTTTCACTGTTTTATTGAGAAATATGTTTTCATTAATACATGCAGGAAATGATAACTACTGAGTTGAACAGTTGTGCAGCTAAACACGTTCCAAAAATAAAATTTCAAGACAAATTTAATTTTTAATCTATTTTTAAAATTTTAAAACCTTTTTACCTTTACCTTTACCTTAACAATTCCGAAATAGTAAAATAAATTCTGCAGCTCTAAGAAAAGATGATTGCACCGAAAGTGCATAGTAAATTTACTTGTGTATTTTTGGATATGCTAAAGTATGCATATATAAAGAGGAAGAAAAATCAAATTATTACTTAATTATAGTGATATATTTTACAAGGTTTTTAAATAAACAAATTGCTATGGGCAATGAAGGACTTTAATTGATGCACATGTGAAATATATAGTTGATAATCAACTAAAATAGAAAATGCTTTTTAGAAGTTTCCTCAAAAAAGATACTAAAAGTGAAATATCATTTAATCTTAGTTTAAAGAGAAAAATTACTCCATTTGAATATTTAATGCAAATGATGATGATTTGAATTTGTTTGGAAGATATAAAGCATTCTAGATTCATTTGTAAATTATTTGACCACCTTGCTTTGCATATAGAAGCGTGAAGGTTGTCTGAAATCAGTGATATTCTTCATCCCTTAGGTCGTTTCTAAAATGAAAACGTGATTGAAAAATAACTCATATTGTCATGAAAAGGGCATATTATACTCTACTGAAAGGTTTTTACAAACTAAAGTCTTTTGATAAGTTACTGTTGGAACATAACTGCGACTTTATATTTAGAAGAAAATATATCTACATTCTTAAGAAAACTCAAATAGTACAATCTCAACATCTCATACACCCATTTTTGAATAGTTTATATACCTTGGAGCAGTTTACACTGACTATTAAGATGATTATTTTAATGTGTATTGAGAGTAATAAGGTGAACTTTTTGAATACAATTCTAATGACAGTCTGAAATATATTTTATAAATAAAGCATGGTGTACGGAAGAATTGAGAATTTCCATTTAAATATCCGAGAGAGCTAAAATTATGCCAGCGTTTCTGAAGTTGTGGAGCATGACCCTTTGGGGGCATGATAGCCCTACTTGGGGGTGCACGAGTATATCGAAAAGTCTTATAGTACATTTATAAATGAATCAGTAATACACTTAAAGTTTGATAATTTGTTTACAATACTAAGTTAAGAACAAGATGAATAATTTATTTATAAAATTATATAAAAAATAATATTTTGATCTTGATAATTTGTTTGATTTATAATTAAAATTGTATCGTTGCTTTATCGTCAAGTGTAGTAATATTGAATTCAATACATTCTTAATTTATGAAAAGGGGGTGATGAAAATTATATTTGAAAACTGGGTCCCAAATTTTGAAAGTTTGAGAAGCACTGATGTGTGTAACTGTTTTTTTTTATAATCTTATATGAAAAGTTATTTTTGACATGCAAGACAGCTGGTAACAAAGATTCACAAAAGTGGAATTCAACGGATTATTTCAAAATATGAGACGTATATAAGGCTGCTAAAAACAAACTTCGCTCAAAGATATCATACCCACACGAAATAACATAAATCGGTTCCATTTAACAAATTTTAGATACATTTTTATATGTCGTTAGAGAAATAAATAATTTTTTTCTTTTTTTACTAGTTCAACAAGCACAAACATTAATAGTCTCGTTCTATAAATTACAATTAAAAAGGAATTATATTTAATACTTACAATACATTTGTATTGTTAAATTACTATCTAATTGACATTGTTTAATTACTGTCTTATTTCTGTTGTTTGATTCTAATTCTGCAAATAAATATTTCATCTAGAAGTTAATTAATAGTTTAATTAGTTTTTTTAATTTGTTTCTTTTAGTATATCACAAATAAATATTTTATTTAAGATAATTACACATGTGTATTTAGAGATCTACATGTATAGATTTAATATTTAGAATCTGTCAAGCAAGAAAACTTGTTAAGTCTTGATTTAGAGCAAATGATTTTAGCACATCAAGAAATACAAGTATTTACTTCACCATAAAAAGGAAATAATTTTTGTCCTATGTATTTTTCTTTTTTAATAAAGTATAAGGAACATTTTTAAATTCATTTAAATGAAAACAATTAATTTTGATCTATTTCTTTTTATTTAATTTAATTTAAATTATTCAAGTAACTCATACTGGGTGGGGCGTGGGAACTTTCTTTTTTGAAAATGTAATAAAACACAACAAGTTTCATTTGACTTTATTGTTATTTTTCACTTACTGAACAATATTGGAAATTTGAATTTACACAGTTTTAAACATAATGTCTTTTAAATGTTACCCTCCATTATCAATAAACATATGCAGTCAATTTCGATAACTTCGAGCCACCTTTTCATGCATATCGACCGGGGATATTATCAATTTCGACTCGGATGCGGTTCCTCAGGTCTTCCAGGGTCTTGGAACGATCTTTGTAAACCAGGGACATGAGATAAGACCACAGGAAGTAATCAAGAGGGGATAAATAAGTTGATCACGCAGGCCAGTTTACGTTCTCTGGTTGGAAGATAAGTCATTCGGGAAAGCTGCTCCTAAAATCTCATGAAAACTGTGGAGGTGGGGGCTGTTGCCCCACCCTGTAACTACATGTTGTCAGGATCCTTTTCCTGGAGCGAGGATAAGAACAATTGTTAGATCATTGTCACATACTGATTTGAATTGACACACGGCCTCTTTCCATATTTTCAGGTGTTCTAACGGCTTTCGAAGGTTCTTTCCTTTCTTTTTGGAGACATTTCTCGTTGCTCTGAAGGCATCATTCCACATTAAAACACATTTCCGATCATGAACATGAATTCGTGGAGGAATATCGAAGAGACGACGAAAGGTACGTTGCGATGCAATCACCGACTGAGCGTTAGAGAAATACGCATCCATTGCAAAAGTGAGCTGCTACCTCGACCACAACATGTTAGTGACTGAGACGGGCAATAACACATCCCACTGTCACCCCATCCACTGAATACCTAACCACGCCGCCTCTCCCCTCCCTTCTAACATCAGTGGAACATGTTCAAAAAAATAAATTCCCGTGCCCCACCCTATCCATATAAATATTATGTATTTTATAAAAGTGTGAAATATTTGATAGTTTATTACAAATATTGATGAAGATTAAAGAACTACATATATTGACATGAAAAAGTGTTTGAAGATATTATTTATTTATATTAGTCAAAGAATTTATTCCATTCACATTTTGAGTATAAATCTAAAGCACTCATTTTTTCATAAATCTAGATCAGATAAAATGAAGTTGTAATATCAACAAAGTCATCGTACGTTTTCGTGTCACACATGAAAAGGAAATATAAAACTAAAATTTCCAAATACAAAGATGAAATGAAACTAGAGGAAGACTCTTTTATACTTTAGAGAAAAATTTATTTAAAAATAATTCCAGTAATTTCACATTTTATTGACAACCATTGAGAAAGATGAGCTATATTTTACAGAAGGAAATGTATAATTTATGATCAAGAAAAGCGAAATATGAAATTGATTTTACAATGAAATAAGGGCAATAAATTTTAACTGCTTTAGAAAAGCTGTTGAAAAGATGGTTCGAAAATTGATTAGTCATGATTACATATAATAATAAGGAAATTATTCTATATCAAAATTTTTGAATGTACATTAATTCTTGGACACATTTCAGTAAAATTAATCATCAATTGCATAAGCTTTTAATTTAAAAAAATAAAGCATTGCTACTGCAGTCTATTTAATTTTTGATTTCTAAATCTTTTAAATAATAATAACAGCTAGCTAGCAAAAGCGAGTTATATTAAAGAAAAGAATTTATTTATTTCATTATTTGATGGAAATTTATTTTTCAATTTCTATATTATTAGCGTACTTTATCTATTTATTTATTTATATATTTATTTTGTTCAAATTTTAAATCGTAAATAAAATACTTTCTATCTATCCAATCAAGTTCAAATAATTTTTTTTAAACTTGTAGATGTTAATACAGTTTTTTAAAATATTAATTAAATGTAATTATAAACTAATTATAGGGTTTTGACGCCAAATTAGATTCATCGCTATTGTTGTAACAATGAAATTGTTAAGAGGACTTGGCAACCTTTGAGCAAACTTCTTTATTTACGTATTTAAAAATTATATTTTAGCATTTTATACAATGTTTCTATTCAAGAAAATGTTACCAGATGAAAATTTTCATATATTATTCACACAATTTTAACAATTTTAATTTTTTGAAGAAAATTGGGAAAATTTTAAAATCCTACTCCTTGTGTAAAAATTAATTTTTTGACCTGAAATTTTTTACAATACTCTTATGGATGATCTAAACAACTTTTTAGGGATCGATTTTATAATAACTTCATTCGCGTTTCTAGAAAAAAAATAAAATGTTGATATACAGGCTAAAAATCAACGAAAAAGCCAACATGTCTTACATTTTATTTTTTTTTAAAAAGTATTCAGTTTATAGCAAAACGGATCCCTAATTTTATTACATGCTTTATTTTCAACACGCAAGAAAAAATGGAAGTGATTGGTAAATAATTGTCGAAGGAGTAGCATTTTGAATGCACTAAGATTTCGAAAAACACAAAATGAGAAAAACCACTTTAAAGTTTATAATTCTGGAAAAATAATTATTATAAGCTTAATTAAACTTAAAATACCACTTTAAGATATTACTTATACGTTTTTCTTTAAAATAATTGCATTTTTATATTTTTTCAACCCACACATTTTTGTAAATGATCAACTTTAGAGAGTACTAATTGCCCATGAAAATTCAAGAAAAATGTTAAAAATTTTTTTTTTTTTCTGTCACGACAGAAATTTTAGCTGTTTTTCTTCTTATAATATTAAAGTATTACATTTGTATGAAAAATATATCAGGAATAAGAACTGAAATTATAAAATTATTAATATAAAATGCCTTAATTTAAAAATTTTACATGCACACATTTCACAAGGAAGAAAAATTACATTATTGTATTGCCTCGAAAATATTCTGCTTTATATATTGCACATTGTTTTTTAATGTTATTATTTCTCTTTATAAATCAGATTTTTTTTTTTATCAAAACGCTTTTTTTTAGTTTTTTTTTTTTCTAAAAGGGGGTGTGGCTGAATTGCCTAATTTGTTTTCAAATGAAGTTTTAGTCAACTTCTAACTTTCCGACATGCACAAGTGATATATCAATCGAAAGATAATAATGCAAAGAATAAGATTAAATGAAAATAAAGAAACGATAAGTTTGTGATTTTTAGGGTACCAAGTCACCTTAAAACAAAGACAAAAGTTGACGTCCAAAACCTGTTTCTCAGACAAACCGGGTGTGCATTGTTACAACAATGCGGACAAATCGTGTTCTTTTTTCAATTCCTACTATTATAGTTCACTCTCTTCCTATATATATATATATATATATCTTTTTCAAATTTTCAATCTAATAAATACTTTGTATTCATCCATTCAAAGTAGGAGTTAACTTAAAAAGTTTTTATATATTATTTGTACCTCTATTCTTTGCTTAAACAATATACATGGAATAATAAAGAGTAATTGGGCAAAGATGAATGGAGATATTTAAGAATTTTTTTAAAAAAATATCCCATGTAATATGTTAGTATCCCGTTGCATTGAAAAATATATAAAATTATTATTCTTTCATTTAATTTTTTTCTTATTTGTGAAACTTCTGAGTTCTCCTGTTGTATTTTTTTCCATTTCGTAATATCTCGAATCGATTCAGAATAACATTATTTCAGCTTTATTGGTGTAGAGAGAATTATAAAATAAAAAAAAAATTAAAAAGAACCATTGCTCTTTACTTGAAAAAGAATTACTCAATCTACAAGTAGAAAACTTCATTTTAAAAATGGGAGGAATTGATTGATATAATAAAATGATAAATGATGTTGTATAGTTGAATTCACTGAAAATTAAAGGCTACCACGTTCAATGTCGTATATTATTTATCAGGATGTCTATTTAATGCTCTTAAATATTCCAATCCTGATCTACTGACGAAAAAAATCAAAACTTCTAATGAAAGTAGTAACAGTTTTAATGGAGGTTTTTATTAAAATGAATAACAAATTCATCAATTCATAATAATCAATATAAAATACTTAAATTGAAACGAATAGAAGTATTGGTAACCATTATGCATTTGACTATGAGTGTCAAAAACCAATATCAGCTACTGGTAGAAAGTAATTCATTGAAAACATTCAAAATATGATTTAGATTCGATATTTTTATCTCTTGCTTAAATATTAACTCTAATATTTAAAATTGAAATAAAAAGAGTATTTAAATTATGAATTCTAAATATATGTATGAACGAAAAAGAAAAAAATTGAAACTGATGGCAGTAAAATATTTGTCCGCGCGTGTTAAAAGACATTGTAAAAAAAACGTATATTTTACATAATGAAGTTTATTAGAGCAGTTTTATTTACACAGATATGTATATATGCATGTATTTACTAAAACTCAACGAAAAAAATGTATATGAATTTAATGAAATTCAAAAAAAAATATTTTCAAGTTTTTTTTAAACCCATTTATTGAGTTTTTGGAAAATAATCTGATATTTTTCTTAGAATTGTCAATTTTAGTATCAAATGGTTCAATAATTCTTCGATGTCGTCCATTTTGATATTTATTTCAACATTGGAAAATTTTTCTTAGTCAGTGCTTCTCAAACTTTCAATGTTTGCGCCCCAATATTCAATCATAATTTTCATCCCCCCCCTTTATACATTAACATTGTATTGAACTTAATAATACTGGACTTTGACGCTAAAACTACTGTACTACTGCAACCTCTTAAATGCCAACGACGTATATAAATGTCTCGTTCAGCTAAAGCATTCATTGCTCCGGACGTATATATACGTCTTTCTACAGTACAATATTTTCTGTGCATTTATTTATTCTGTGGATTTATTTTTTATTTATTCCTTTTCTTCACTTCCCCCCAATACATTACAGATGCATGCCTATGTGGAATACAGTAGTATTGATGAACCAATCACGTATCGTTTAATCGGCAGGAAAAGTAAATAAGTATAAACCGTACGCATTATCAAATAAATGTTGATTTTTGTATACAATTTTATATATGACAAGCCCATGGGGTCAGTGGTAATTATTAAACTTGCTCTTAACTTAGTATTGCTAAATTAATCATAAATTACATTGGGCAGCCCTGATACATTGATAAGTAAATTATATCAGTGTAAATGTGTATTTATTTTTTATTATGTTAGATTGCATTTTGCTTGTTTTAGCAAAATAATAATTTTATATAATAATCTTTCGTTTTCAACTTTTCAATATGCTCGCGTCCCCTCGTAGATTTATCACCCTCCCCTAGGGGGGCTCACCCCACAGTTTGAGAAACGCTGGTCTAAGTAGTTGCGCATACTTCTTTTCATGATCTTAATCATTTTGTATATTTTTATGAGCCGTTTGTAGGGATGGAGAGGGAAAGAAGCTAGTCATGACGGCTAGTAGCTAGCCGTCATGACTAGTTTTTTGCATTTTGTTCATTCCCAGAAGGGAAATATTTTCGTGTTAAGAGAAAAGAAAATGCATGAAAATACATAACAGTTTATCAGGACCGTTGTTTCATTTCGTGTTAAGCGATATTGCGTCTTAAGCGTTTCCGCGTTAAGAGCAGTTGGAAAGCTAAAATCTTATTTTTTGACTATTAGAGATTTTTACATTTTCCAGTTGTATAAATTTAAACCAGTGATTCCCAAAGTGGTCTATATAGACCCCCAGGGGTCTATGACGACCTAGAAGGGGTCCACGTTAGCAAAAAAAAACAATTTGGGGGTCAATGAGGCATACGTGAGGGTCTATGTGATATTAGCTCTCATTAAACTAGATCATGACTAATTTTAAAAGAAAATTTGATCAAGGGGAAACCAAATTTTTCTTATTTAGCAGATTTATTTACTAAATTTAATGAAGTTGATTTGCCCGCACAAGGCGACAGCATAAATTTTTTTTAAAGCAGGGACCATTTCAGTGTTTCTTTCCAGAGTTAAACTAAAGAAGTATAATAGTGGAGATCCAGAATTTTATCAAATTAACCCAGACAATCTGTCAGGACATTTTAACCTACGTTTAACATTTAACTGCCTTTTATTAAGATTTTGAAACAAGGTTTGAGAATGCTTTGACTTTGGTAATACCACAGTAGGCAATGAAAGTATATGGTCATATTGAAAAACAAAATGTCACATGACAACAGAAACTGATCGTGATATGCACCAAAGGAGATTTTAACGTTTTGAATCGGATGCCAGCAGTTTTGACTTAAGAAAGGCAAACCTGTTATTTGTCCCGAATTCTGGAATATAGTGAGGAAGTGTTTAATTACTTTTCCTAGTGAGAAGGAGTTTTACCGCAGTTGACAATCTCCAAAACAAAAAAAGAAACTGGACTCTACTAACAAAGGAGATTTAAGGTTAAACTTGACAAGATTGATACTAAATGTTGAAAATTTGTTATTGTAGCGATAGATTCATCCCTCCCCTTAATATCAATAATGTGTTGATAGGTTATTTTATTTTACAATTATTTTATATATTAATTAACTTTTAATTTTATTAATTAATGTATGATTTTTAAACTTTTAACTCTATACATCATTAGTTATAAATTTAATTCTTTTAAAGTAGTAGTACTAGTTGTCAAAAAAGACATTTAAGTTGATAAATTTGCAAAAATTCAATATTAATTAATCAGTTTACCCTATACCGAAAAACATGGCAAGGGATCTATGAGACGAAAACGTTTGGGAACCTCTGATTTAAACCTTTCTAAAAATACCTTACTTTGACTTCTGGAGTAATTACAATCCTTTAAAACCTATTTGTAAGTAATCGTTGAAACTGGGCCATCGTTGATTGGCGAAAAATGTAAACGAAGTACTTCATTTTTGCCTAAAAGTTGAACGTCTGATATAAACCAAAACATTTATCTTTTATTGTAAATTGAACCATTTATTTTTTATTTCCTATCCGATTAGAATCTTTACTCTATACATTAAAATCAATTTATTTCAAGATGTAAATTTTGATATTCGACGCACCTTTACCGAGAAATTACTGTTCACAGGTATGTAAATTTTTTGTGATATGTTTATAATCATGGCTAATATATACTAAAATTAGTTTTTTGTAAAAATCTCAAAAATATATTTTTGCAAATTTCTTTTATGTAAAAAATGAATTAAAATCCCTATGTTTGATTGAATATTTTATAAATTATGAAAAAATTGAAAATTAGTTAAATGCTAATTTTAGTATGATCAGTAAGGTGTACGTATATTGTATGAAAATTTTCAAACATTTACGTTTAACAGATTTTGCGAAAAGATACATTGAAAACAGACAAATTAACATTGTCAGTATAGAGACAGGTGTCCAACTCCCACTAAGCGATTTCACTGTACTTAAAATATTTGCATGCACAAAGCCGATAGACGTGTGGAATATGTTTAGAATTGCCATACTTTAACACAAACTAAATAATCTGTACTTTATCAGAGAAATAAAATACTGAGACAAATTTTTTAAGAAACAAGACAACGTTTCTTAAGTTCGAGTTTGGTGCATTTGGTTTAAGGTATCCGACTAGGTTGAAAGCTTACTTTTTAGGTGTTTGATGTTTGGTGTTGTTTGGGTCATTAGGGAAAAAATGAAATTAATTATTGAGAAAGAAGGACTAATACATAAACTAGAGAGTTTTTTAAGTTATTTTTATACCATTTACATTATCTAACAAATACAAATATTTTTTTTAATTCGTTTTTTGAAGAATGAACTTTTCATGATAATTTGTGCACGAAAAACGGGATATCTTCTAAATAATCCAATCAAATGCAATGAAATTTATAATATATATGCTATGTGCCCTTCAGAGTGTGTCAAACCGCAGGTTTTAATACAGCTACATTTAATCACATTTTACAGCCATTTTTAGCATAGAACAAGCAGTAATTTTGACGAAAAATCCTGACCATCAAATTTAAATGCTAATATGCTAATAAAATATTTATTTCTGAAAATAATTTTTAGCCTGCGGTTTGTGACACTTCAGAGGGATCAAAAAGTATATCAATGATGTTAAAATTGCATAATGTGTAATTTATTTTTATTTATCACGTTTTTCTTAATTTAAAAAAATTTGCTAAATTTTCCTAAAAATAATTTTTTTTTCAAAAGTCAGGGTGATACATGTTAGTTATTTAATAGTTATGACTCTTTTTAAACCTATTTATGCTCTTTAAAACAATAAAATTATTTAGAAAATCAATTTTTGCAAAATTTACCTCCGAACTTAGTCGGATATGGATTAAGTATTTTGAAGGCAGTGGATTAAGGACTAGATTTCTCTAAATGCTACTAACTGGAATAGTAAAAGTTACTACTTGCTCACTCCAATGATATCTTTCTGTGGAATAGAAATTTAAGGAATGAAGTTGGAAAATTCAGGTATTAATATTATTCTGCTTTGGTTCTGAACAATAATGCTCGTCATAAATTGACAATTTCTGATAAGAATTTTATTAGCAGTACAGCAGAATTGATAAAAAATATCATAAAGTTATCATTAAGATAGAATCATCTTTATTTTTTTGAATATTTTTTGTTTTAATGGAGTTATTTTTATGTAATAGCTTTAATGAAAATTAAAGATGTCCCCATAGAATTCCTTAAAAAGTAAATGATTTACATTGTTTTATTAACCTTAATAGTTTTAACTCAGGTATAAAGCAATGATATATTTTTATTTTTAATTGTTTGTGAAACATCAACAATTCGTATTTAAATAATTACTTTTCTCTAAAACGCGAATTGCATAAACTAACCTCTATTATTTTCTTCTGATTATTTATTAAAGGAATATATTTAGTTTGAAACGTTACTACTTAAATGACAACTGTTCTACTTTTTTGAAATATTTGACACATATAGAGCAGCGAAGTAGATGCCTTGAAAAAACGATTTGTGTAATTTATAGGAACAATATAAGGTTGATTCTTTTTGAATTAAAGTAAATGTTTTTCTAAGCATGTGTTGTTAAATGCCGTAAAAGGAATCATGCATTTTTAGTTTCCATTTTATTTTAGGATTAACAACTGTAGAGCAGCTGAAATCTATTTGGCATTGATGCCATTATGTATTGCTAGTTGATTGGCACAAAATTATTCTGAATGGGAAAAAAGAAGACATATATACATATTAAAATAATAAACAATTACAATGGAGTAGTAAAATAAATACATTGAAATAAAAAAGGCTCTGTGAGAGAAAGAACCTAGGGTGAGGAGACTCATGGCGGGGTGTTAATTTTTATTAATTGCTATATATATAAATCCTGATTTAAATCTATATTTTCTTAAGGTTTTCTGACTTTATGAGAAAACTATACCAATGGATATATATTTTTTACCTCAGAAGTAATATATTCGGTTACCTTAAATAATTCTTGTTTTGTAGAACCGTTTCTTCTACATTGAATTGTTTTGCCCATAATGATACTGTTACGAATTTTGTGTAAAATGGTGTACAGAATTTGTATTTGCATGTGTAATGTCTTTATTGTACCCTAAATTATATTTAATTTACGTTAAAATTGTAATATTCACACAAGCAACGCCGTCCCTTACGTTTCAGTGGCGATTCAATGACAACTAGATGAAGTCTTGGTGGTAGAGCCAAGTTGGTATAATCATTGGCGACCGAGTTTGTGGCGAGTTTGGTTACCATTTTGACGACATTGGGGACCATGTTGGCCAGTTCGGGACCCTCTGGATTCTTCTAGAAACTTGCCGACAAATCCTCTAATTTCACGCTCTATGGCGCAAGCAGATTTTTCTCGACGTTTCCACCGGGCCTATGAAAAGAGATGCTAGCGGAAACGAGAGTTTTGACTAGCGAATGGTAAACTTGCCTTGAGCGTGAGTACCGATTAGCTCGGCTGTGCTTGTGAATAATCTTTACATACGTGTAATTTAGACACAGCTAATTGTGTCTGATTGCTGTTCAAGGTGTATAGATCTTCTGAGACTTATTCTGTGAATATTGCTGCTGAATACTGTATTTCGAGGATTGGATTTTTGACAATAAATTCTCATCGCTCTTAAATAACTGTTTTTTTCTTTGAAACTGATTCGCATAAATCCTCCAATCCCGATCAACGTAACAATATTGTTGTTATTGACATGAGAATTTAGTCTATTTACAATAACTGATTAAATACTTTTTCTTAGGGTTGGGAGAAGAGAAATTATTTAATAATTATTAGCTTGCAAGCATTTTTATTCGGCTTTAGAATAATGAATATAGTAACAATTTTAAAATAAGGTAGGGCAAATTTGAATATTAAAACGGTGCTTACTTAATAAGTCATAATAAAAAGTAAGGTAGATGGAGATGAGAGGTGCATTTTTTATCAAATTATGTGATGATGATATCTTTTCCAAGATTTTGTCAGAAATTTACTTTTAACACTCAAATCATTTAAGAAATTTGAGAAGATGTGTCTTATGGAAGTGGAAGCAGGGACTTTGAAGAAGTTTTCAGAGCAATAGATATTTCCCCTGTCGATAGGAATGCTGTCTGTTTTGCTTTCAGAGCATTGCTTCTCAAACGAAAGAGAGAGAGTTGGGGGAATATTTTGCCACATTTTATATTAACAATAGTTTCTCCTGTGTGAGTACCAAGAGAAGGCGAATACTACACTTCTATTTTCAAAAAATGTATGTATCTCTTATAAAACCTTAAGTAGTATTAAGAAATTGTGGATGTGTAGAACGCCAATATAACTAAGTGAATTGTTCAGTTTCTCGTCTGATTTTTGCTTGAGTCCTACTAGTATAATGGTTCATTTTAAGGGAAGGATAAGAGAAATTTTAATTTATTTTCTTTTTGAACCTATTCTTGGTTCTAATGATAGATTTGATAAGGAAAGAAATGATTGTTTGTTCATCAACAACGAGTCAACGAGTTCATATGAAGGAGGAAATGCGCAGCTTCTGTTGATCCAAGGATCGGAGCACCAAATGGTAGAAGTCGGTCTTGACTCCAGTGGCTGCTGATTTTAACTGGGCATAACGTCCTTCACGTCTAGAGTGAACCTGCCAGAAGAGAACTCTCAAAGTTCTTCGCTTATTCTGCTCAGGAACTCCCTCCCACCACGATGAGGCCATCAGCAGGACTTGGGAATCGAGATTTCTGCTCATTTTTCAGAAGTGAACTAATAGCTTTTGACGTGGGACTTGAGGCTATCTAAGAATAATTACGATGACCTTTAGATTCTTTTCGACAGCCGTAGCTCTATTCAACACCTTTTCAAATGGTTTACTGTAGGCGAAAAAATCAATGTCTTCATCTTACACAAGCTTAAACACATATCGCTGCACCATTACTATCCATTTTCTGTGGATTCCATCTCACGTCGAACTTTACGCAATGAAATGGTGGACAAGCTGGAAAAGGAGGACTGTAATCTTCCAATTCCATCCTAATCCGCCCTTACCTATTTGGAATTATACTCGTTAAAAAAATTTCAAAATTTGGTGTAGTGGAGGGTGCCTCACACTCACCATTGGTATGCGGGTAATAAACCTGGTCTGGCCCTAGCCCTCAAGTGTGACAGATGCTCCCAGACTACATTCTTTCGTCTTCCTAGTGGTCACATCAAGTGCTATCTATTCTCAGTGAACAAAAAAAGTCTTCTCAATGTGTGCAAGTTGTCATGATCACCAGGCTTCCCCCGAACACATAATGCGTCGCATGGTTCTAAAAAGCAAAGATATCCACACTGATCCCTCTTCTTGTGCTGTATTTTTTGAAAGTCAACGCTTTGACGGATCTTGTCTGACTTTGTCAGACCCCGGAGGACAACAACATGAATGTTTGTGTGATAACATTCCCTTTGTTTTTTAACTGTTTCGAATGAGAACGCAAGTGTTGCAAGTATATAATCAGATAGAATATTTTCACGTTCAGGGGATAAAAAAGCAATAATGGAGAAGAAAGATATGCGGTTACATAAGTAATAAGTAAACTATTCTATTTACAATTGTTATTAAGAAGTTGTTGATTAGAATTTGGAAATCCTATTGTTGATATCTAAGTTAAATTTGAAAGAGAAACTCTCTACATAAAAAATGATTATAATTTGAGGAGAAAGATACACAAACACACGCACACACAGGAAATTGACTCGGGAATAGCATAATTATCTAAGGAGAGCAAAATAACACTAGTAGGAGTATCGTTTTAGGGGTTTTTACATATATTAATAATGAAATGAAAAATATTATAAGTATGCATACTTGCAAAAATTTTGAATATATGTACATGCAAATATTGCGTATATATGTACATGCAAATATTTTGAAATATTTAGTGTATGTTTAAGATATGTGTTTCTTCTTTTATAGATAATATTTTAACATTATCTCATGAATTACCATGTAATATTTAGCTCAAAGGGCGTTTCCCTTTTAACAAAAAATTACTTTAGAATGAATAACTAATACTCCATATTTATTGTATTATGCACAGTAAAATCATTTAAGGTTTAACATAATATCAACAATTTGAAAGTTTAATCTCCAGAGTTTCAATTAATCGTGACTATATATCGTTTACTTAAATATTAATTATGGCAGTTTCTCTAAATTGATATCTAGCGCATTTCCAACATTTCAAAAATAAAATTTAATTGAAAATATACATCTTTTCGATATTCAATAGACATCTATCCCATAAATAGTTTAAACGTATCCCATCTCTTCAATTAGAAATAATTGGTTTTTTCAAATGAGGGAGAGACAGCGAGGTAGAATAAATGCAGAAGTGATGCTTGCGTTTGCAAATCAAGTGGAAATACTCATCTGACTTGAATAGAGAAATGCTCGAGGCAATGCAATACTATCACGCAATTAAATCCTATTACGTGCTCATCGCAGTAAGAGCTAGAATTACGGAAGCAGCAGTACAGCCTGTTTCTATACAGCATTTCGTTCATTTCTTGTAATAGGGATTAAATATTTTTGATTTGGAAGTAAAATAATTGACATTACCCTAATAAGTGGTCAAAATTAAGTTCACTTGGTTGTAAATATTGTGTTTTTGGTGTTAAAATTTAAGATTGCAAGAGCTTATTTAACTTTAAGATGCTGCTTCTTAAATAAAAAGAATTAAAAGATAGGTGGAATTTTTAATTTAAATATAAAAGAAGAGGGCTCACTTACATGTGATAAGTTCAAAAAATTACATTTTTTTGTTCATAAATTACTTCCTTAACATGTCTAGTATACGGTAGTAAAATGAATTTTTAGAATTCGAAGTCGTTATGAAGAAACAGCTGTTCGTATCGCTAAGTTAAGATTTTCATTATTTCATTCGGACTTGAAACTTTAAACACATTTTTCTCAAAATTGTTTTTCAAACTTTTCTTCATCATACCTCAAGAACGGTTTGACTGAATGATTTAAAATTTGTAGGGTAGATTCAACACAAATATGCGTACCAAATGAACGACGATCATTTCAAAATTCAAAGTATTTCTATTTTTTATTACTGAAACATAACAGAAAAACGAAACCTTTTTCTTCAGAGAACTACCAAAAATCCAATTTTTGATATTTTCAATGGAAATAGTTCATTCGGGGCATGTAAGCTTATAGATTAAAACGCCGTTATTTTTATTATTATTTTTATTTCAGATAAGCCAATCAGCTGAAATCGTGGAGAAAGGGAGCGTCCCTTCTGTCGAGGCGGTGTTCAGAACGCTATAACTTACGTTCAACTAGATATTTTTGGCTAAAAATTTATATAATACTTTTAAGACAGTACTTCTCAAACTTTCAATACTTGCGACCTAATATTCAATCACAATTTTCAGCGCCCACCTCTCCATACGTTAACAATGTATTGAATTCGATAATGCGATACTTTGAGGCTAAAGTTACAAAACAACTTTAACATCTCCGCCGCCGGCGTATAAAAACGTCTTTACCAGCTAGTGCATAAATTTCATCGGACGTATATATACGTCTTTTCGAAATACGATCTTTTCTGTTTACTGCTGTCCTTAAAATTATTCCGAAGGCTTTAGAATGTAATAAATGGACCCTGACAGTGTGATTGCGAAAGATTCACTTATTTCTGAGGATTTTCTTATTTATTCGTCCCTCCGATACATCACATATGCTCACCTACGTGGAAAACGGTGGCATTGGGAAGCTAATCGCAAAACATTTAATGAGCATTTAAAAGATAAATTATGAACTGTAGAAATTATCAAGATAAGTGAGGATTTTTGTATATAACTTTATACATAATAAGCCCATGGGGTCACTGGTAATTATAAAACTTGTGCTTAACTTAGTATGGTTAAATTAAGGAGACTTGGCACCCTTTCAGCAAACTTCTTTATTTACGTATTTAAAAATTATATTTTAACATTTTATACAATGTTTCTATTCAAGAAAATGTTACCAGAGATGAAAATTTTCATATATTATTCACACAAATTTAAAAATTTAAATTTTTTGAAGAAAAAATTGGGAAAATTTTAAAATCCTACTCCTTTCGTAAAAATTAATTTTTTGACCTGAAATTTTTTTATAATATTCTTATGGTAGTTCTTAACAACTTTAGGGATCGATTTTAGAATAATTTCATTCGTTTTTGAGAAAAAAAATAAAATCTAGATATACAGGCTAAAAATCAACGAAAAAGCCAACATGTCTTACATTTTATTTTTTTTTTAAAAAAAGCATTCAGTTTATAGCAAAACGGATCCCTAATTTTATTACATGCTTTATTTTTAACACGCAGGAAAAAATGGAAGTGATTGGTAAATAATTATCGAAGGAGTAGCATTTTGAATGCACTAAGGTTTCGAAAAACACAAACTGAGAAAAACCACTTTAAAGTTTATAATTCTGAAAAAATAATTATTATAAGCTTAATTAAACTTAAGGTATCCGACTACTTGCGACAACTTTTTTTTGAAAAAAAAGGAAATATGGAGATCTTTTTGTGATTTTTATATTTATATAGTATATTTTAAGGAAAAAATCCTAAAATTGGTAAAAAAAAAAAAAAATATTATTATTAAAATGGGAAAAACTAGTAAAACTGTACGAAAATTACATAAACGGGGCCCGCTCTCTACAAAGATTTTATGAACAAATTCTCAATTTTTCAATTTTGATATGTTACTTTGTTATTCCTGTTTGAAGTGATCTTCACGATAAGAAATATTTTAATTTTTACAAAAACTAGAGCACTTTATCTAAGTCATTATACGAAATTGCTTAAAAAACATTGACTATATTCACATAAAGAGCTGCAAATTTTGAAATAAAACAGCTATTGATAAATCTGAAGATCAAAACACTTCTACTGTTATGCAGAACATAAGCAAAAAATTTCAGCTAATTATTTTCAAAACTTTTTGAGCAATCGCGGTCCCCGTTTGAGTTTTTCGAAAAAAACACGTTTCGCGTAAAACGCATTTCAAAGTTTGACATCTTGTGTAAAGTTATGGCATTTGCTTTTACTAAAACGCTTGTAGTTTTTTTTTCTAGTGGAGGGAAAATAAAGTACTTGGTATTGTTATTAAGTTAATAAATTGGTCTATAAAATAAAATCATAAAAAATTTTGCCAATTTTTGAAAAAAATCATGGTTTTAGGGTAGTCGGATTCCTTAAAATACCACTTTAAGATACTAGTTATACGTTTTTCTTTTAAATAATTGTATTTTCATATTTTTTCAACCCACATATTTTTATAAATGACCAACTTTAGAGAGTACTAATTGCCCATGAAAATTCAAGAAAAATGTTAAAATTTTTTTTTTCTGTCACGACAGAAATTTTAGCTGTTTTTCTTCTTATAATATTAAAGTATTACATTTGTATGAAAAATATATCAGGAATAAGAACTGAAATTATAAAATTATTAATATAAAATGCCTTAATTTAAAAATTTTACATGCACACATTTCACAAGGAAGAAAAATTACATTATTGTATTGCCTCGGAAATATTCTGCTTTTAATACTACACATTCTTTTTTATAGTTATTATTTCTATTTATAAAATAGATTTTTTTTATCATAACGCATTTTTTAGCTTTTTTTTTCTAAAAAGGGGGAGTGGCTGAATTGCCTAATTTGTTTTCAAATGAAGTTTTAGTCAACTTCTAACTTTCCGACATGCACAAGTGATATATCAATCGAAAGATAATAATGCAAAGAATAAGATTAAATGAAAATAAAAAAAAAACCAAAGGTTTGTGATTTTTAGGGTACCAAGTCTCCTTAATTATAAAGTACATTGCGCAGTACCGATATATTTATAAGTGTATTATATAAGTGTAAATGTGTATTTTATTTTTCATTATGTCGGAATGTACTCTGTTTGTTTATGTGTTCAGTAAATTAATTATATATTAAAATAATGTTTTGTTTTCGACTTTTCAATAGGCTCGCGCCTCCGTCCTAGGGTTATCACACCCCCTAGGGGGCGCGCCCCACAGTTTGAGAAACACTGCCTTAAGGTACAAATAAAGAAATGAAAATAAAAACTTAAGTTCTATCATTTTACTGGTCATCAAAAAAATTTCCTAAAAATGCTTAAAAAACCGGCCGTCACATGGATGAGCCCACCTAATGAATATTGATTTTTTTTAATTTTGTCATTTTTTGCATTCTTCTCAATTGTCTCTTTATGTATGATCATGGATAATATGTTAAATTACTATAGTTCTAACTTAATCATAAAACTAGCTGAGAGTAAAGGGCTAAGTTGAATTACCACAGCAATACTATATTAAACTCTTAGAACTAAAATACGAAGGTTAAACATGTCCATGTGCATTTAGATATTTAGCATCATATACCACTTTTACAGTTTATATTTATATATTTGATATTTATACACAATTAATTTCTCTATTAATAATAAATTATTTCATTTTCAGTTAATAACTCAGAAAGAATACATAGCGCCAAATTTGAAACACATATGCTATATTAAAAAAAATTCAAATATTCAAAATGGCATTAAGTCTTCTCTATTTGTTAATCGTACATTTACATCCAATGAAAAGTTTCGTCCCATATAATGACATTTAAAATAAATGGATCAACTACTTCCCAAAGAATTTACCTGCTTCGAGTTTTTATTTCTATACCTTAATAAAATAATATAACCAATGTCTTCAAAGAGCTCTATATTAAAGGATCGGCAACCTACGGCACATGGTACAATTCTCAGTGGCACTCTACAATACTCTACAAATTTTCCAATATTTGAGTGGATGGAATTTGATGAATATGTAATGAACCATATTTAACAAACATCTGCAGACAAAAGAACATTTATGGAATTAAGAAAAAAATCTGAAAGATATATAACTCGAAAGATAAATTTACAGTTATTTTGTAAATCATTGAAACCCGTTGACGGAGAAATTTAATTATTTGAATAGAGAAAATTGCATGTATACTCTGCTTTCCGCTTTTGACTCTACATATCTAAGTAAAAAATATTTTCTCATATGAAAAACATATCGAGTCTGCAAAGAATTTGTTTAACAACTGAATGCTAAGAATCGTTTCAAATTGAAATTCACATATTATACCCCTGATTTTGTGATATGGAAATATAGAGTGCTGCAAGCCTTAGGTTCACATTAAGATTTTTATTTATCTTTTTATTAACCTATAATGAAGGAAAATACTTACATTTTTTGTGTTTTCTTAATATTAATAATATTTAAAATATTTTGATTTTGTACAAGAAATAAATATTTTTATGCGGTTTATTTTTATGTTAAGATGCAAAATTAAAATATATAATAAAACATTAAATTAACAAGGCAATTTTAATTTTTTAAAATGTTTGTTAAATAAATAGCTATGCTTAATGTTGTTTATTTTTATTTTGAGAAATATCTTTTAATTATGGAAAATCAATGTATAATAAAAATATAAGTCGATATATTAATGACCTCTATTCTCCAACTCTACATGCAGTATCACGGAAATCAAAATATTTCAAACATGTCCTGTTGCATGGCACGCTGAATTATATTAGTAGATTGGTTTGGCACGCCAGAGTTAACCCACCACTGCTCTATATTATACATACGTCATATCGGAAGTTTACACTAAATGTATCAAAGTTTGCATTGTATTTTCTGCCGACTGGGTGGCATAGTTGGTTTACAGCTATTCTTGTGCACCTAAGATTGTGAGTTCCACCTCGATCCAAGTCGATGGATTTTCATGATGCAGAAAATCGACATCGTCCATATCGTATGATTATGCGGCATGTAAAAAAAGACCCTTGAGTGTCTGTTTGCCTTAGGGTCTCTCGGTGAAATTAAAATTCTAAGTATGGTTTCGCATCGCTAGAGCTCAGGTGACTCCCTCAGGAGAGGAAACTGGTCATCAAATTATCTGCGGTGATTGGTATCTCCCTATATGGTGCCAAGCTAAATAGAGATACAGTAAGACCCCGCTTAACGCTGTTTCGGTTTAACCTTCTTTTTTTTAAAATTGTGGAATTTCCCGAAAGTGCACGCAGCGTTAGGCTTCCCGATATCCGAAGCAGTTTATCTGTGTTTCATCTTTCTTGTGGTGATATACGAACGTACTTTTATCATTTCAAACATTTGTTGACGTTATTGTAAGCATAAATTTAGATAATACAACGATTTCTATAGTGACAAATATTAGTATTTTTTGTTTTTATCATGGGTGATAGTAAAAACCACGAAAATAAAGCTAAAAGAGAAAGCATTTCACAAGAAACTAAAATGCAAGTGATTAGAAGATTAGATAACTGGTGAGCGTCAATCTCACATTGGTGCTGCATTGAATTTGGCAAATTCAACAATAATGACCATTCTTAAGAATAAAGAAAAAAAACTGCCATCGGCAACTGTAAGTACGACAAACTCTGCAAATAGTTCTAGAAATATTACGAGTACAATATATGAAATTGATAGTAGACTTTCTATATGGATAGACAACGAATTTGAACGCAATCTGCCTTTAAATCAATCTACCTTCTTGATAAAAAGACAGAAAATTGGAAATACAACAGAAGAGACTGAATGATCTCTGAAATGTAAACATACTGACTTAGAATTTTATTTATTTTTATATGTATATTCGTTTATTATATTTTTATAATTGTAAGAAATATTTTTTTGTTTTATTGTTATAAAAACATACTTAATAAATTTAGTGGTAAAATAACTGACCAATTTTCCACCCATTTTCCCCTAATCCCATTATATACATGATGAGATAACCTCGTTTAACGCTGTTTCATATTACGCTCTACTTTGATGGAACATATACCCCGTGCTAAACGGGATCTTACTGTACCAGCTTCCAAGGAAAGTACTAGTTTTGAAATGGTAAAACACTAATTTGCAGCCCATTTTAATTAAAAATAACATTGTATTTTTATTTTTATTTCTTAGTAAGACTGCCTGGATATTTTCTGAAATAGATTAGTTTTCGTTTCTGATCATTTAAGAAAAATTTGGATATAGGTGATGTCTAGTAGTAATAATTGAAACACATATATAATAACATATAAGAATTTGAGAATAGTTACATATTTTATGAATTTATTAGCTGTTGATCACAATATTAAAAACCTATTGTATGCATAATAGAAAATCGTGTATAGTACTTTTCGGTACATAGTATTATATAATTAGCTTAAGAAAGTGTCACAACAACAAAAATTATTATTTTAGTTACTAAGATAATTCGGCGGAAGAATTTAAAGCAGTATGGGAGATCATCTACAGTTCTAATGCGTGAGGATTAGAAGAAACTGGAACCAGACTCAAATTTTATGTTAAAATCCTGCATGTGTCAATAAACACTAGCCAAAATTACAAAAGGATTTTTTTTTGATTAGACGGAGCTAGACTTAAGCAGAGTATGATTTTGACACACATGAAGACTTGAATGCCCATGAGGGAGGTAGGATTGATGTTTGGCATATGGTATAATGTTACATATGTCATCATTGTTATTTCAAATCGCTTTGAAATAACAACTCAGATATCCATTTTTCTTTTCGTAGTTGCAATGATAAATGGAGTAAGCGACAAGAGACAATAATAAAAGATGAGAACAGAATATTATACCATTCGAATTAAATGGATCAAATTGTATGAAAATGATTCGTTCTAAAACCTTAGTTTTATTCGTAACATTCCTTAAGTAGACAGTAAAACCTCTATATCAATATGAAATATATCCTCCTGTAGCAGACTTGTCTTGGTATTGACTTCACTCGTACAGCGCACATGTTCTTAACTTCATCATCATTGAACCACATTTGTATAACACTTTTTTATAATTTGTTCTGTTGCCATGCAACTCACCTTAGCCAAACGTTTCTTGGGAATATGTCATAAATTCTCAACATAATTTAGGTCTGGTGAATTAACAGGCTAATTAGCCCTTTTATTTTATTTTCTCGCATAAAAGTCTGGACTAATTTCGAATTGCAATAAGAAGCCCAGTCACATTGAAATGTTCCATCAAGTGTTTCCATTAATGCAATAATTCTACTGCGTAATATTTAAAGGTAGTAGATAGAATTCATCATGGCTTTAAAGGAAACAAAGCTTCTAGTGGCATTTGGTGTGAAAAAATCCCAAAACATTTATTTAGAAGGGTCTTTTACAGTGTGTTGTGTTTGATCTGGCAACAGAGTTTCATCTTCACTTCGTGTAACTACACGTCATTTGCATCCCTGCACACAAATAAATGTGTTTCATCACGGAAAACCATTTTTTTCTAGTTTTTAACTGTCCAGGATCGGTATTTTTTGGCCAATGCTAAACATTTTTACCTCTTTTCTGAACTCTAAATTGCCTTTTCGTCGGTCTTGTTGACTTACGGCCAACTTCCTGAAGCCTTTTTCATATAATTGAGGGGCTCACTTCAACACCATAATTCAATAAACCTTTCGAAGGTTTTGCTTATCTTTCTTGGACTTATTTTGCTATTTCTTGTTAGAATTTTATCAATTATTGGAGTAGTTTTCCGTTTGAGTCCACATTTTACTTTACTTATTGTAGACTGTGTTCCGGAATCTTGAAGTGTTCTAAAAATTTTTAAAACACTTGATTAGCTCACACCAATTGCCGTATCTAAAGCAATTATCACAGTCAAAGAAGTGTGTTCATTAAGAGTGATTTTTTCAGAACGGTTCCTTAGAGTAATATCCATCTCAGAACAATTAAAAATAATACGTGTTTCATGGAACACAAAATTATAACTAAAAGTTGCCACACTGAAAGGCTCACAACTGGACAATTGATACTGATCAAAATCAATCAAACGATTTAATTATAAACAATGTCGATCAATTACATTACCTATAGGCAGATATAACCGACATGAGGATGTTCAAGACATCACTGATAGTCAGATACTAATTCAGACAATAAAAAATGCTTATTACAATTAATTAGAATATAATAGTAAATTAAGAACAGTATTTAATAAAAAGTAATGTAAATGAGCTTTGTAATAAGCGCTGATTTTTATAAAAGAGAATCTGTTAACAATGAAACTAAAAAGGACTCGAAAGAGTGTGTGTGTGTGTTTTAACTAAATATTCCCACCAAAATAATATTTCATTCATGTGTTACTCTTTATAAAATATACTATATTAATTTTACTATATTAAGATTTTACTATTCTTTTATTAATAATTTGCATTAGGAATTTTTTTCGCACTGTAAAAACATAATGAGCCAACAGAAAAAAATATTTAGAAGTTAGTCTAGAGTAAATGTTATTATTTTTTTTTCAAAAAGTATAAAGCCTTTGTATTGTACTACATCTTTTTTCTTCCTTTAGAAGCATTCCAGAAATTCTTTCTTCTGACTTGTTTTCTGAACAATGGAGCCTTAATTGTTTACTGCAAAGTTTCTTTTTCTTTATTATTCTGGCTTTTTATGAAATCACAATTTCTTTACTAAGAATTCGACATTGTTTTTAATACTTGTAAAAAACTAGTTAACTATAGTATATTCATTTCCTTTTGAATTATTTCAATTAATTACTCGGTTAACACGGAAAGGTTGACATTAAGTCTAATAAGAAATCTCTTTCAATTGTGAAAGATTTTGAAATACTAAACCACTTGATGCAGTTAAGATTGCTTTTTTTAATGTACTTATTACTGGAAATGTTGTTTTTCGTAAATTACTTAAATGACTGAAATTCTGTATTTAATTAAATAAATTGGTTTGTCATTTAAAATAACAACTAAAGGTTATTCTGCTTTTCTTACAGCCACCGACTAAGATATTTGGTTTGATTAGGAAAAAAAACCATGTATTTTAAATTGAGTAATTCAAAATTGAAATGTTTTAAAAAATTGGATTTATTCTAGTGATAAAATGACGTAAACATAATCAATAATACTCCTATTTAAAATTTACATCCTTCCAAAAATTTTAAAAAGCTATTGAGTTATAAACTTTTATTAAAAACATTTTAAACAAATACTATTCCGAAACATTGAAACATTATTTTGAATATTCAGTCCTAATCATTTACAAAACAACTGATATAAACGTAGTAGTTTATCAAATATACTGCTTTCACTTACCTGGATACTTTAAATATTCTGACACAAGAGAATTTGAAAGGCTTTTATGAATGTCAATTCTTAAGATTATTTGTAAAACATTTTTCTCCATTTTCTCCAAAAATGAAAGATTCAGAGAAATGCAGCTTCTTTTTTCACTGATTTTTCTATTTAAACATTTATAAAAATACATCTTGAAGATTCAAAACCTTATATAAATATTAGATGCATATATAGTTGTATATCTAATCCTTTTTATCAAAGAATATCTCTCCAAACATATGTTTTTAATAGAATTAGTTACAAAAATAAATATTTTCTGTAGATTCCTTTATTCGAAAGTATTTATTTTGGTCTCTTTGTTATAAAAATAATGTTATAATTTACGTAAAACTATCATATTAAACAATTGACAATTTCTGTATTTAAATATCACGTTACAAAAGAAATTTTTGCGTTATATCTATCGTGTTTCATAAAATATCATTACCTTGTGGAAAAATACGAAAAGGTTTTTTGAATTTTTTTAATCTTATTTTGAAATCATATAAATAAATATTTGATATATTAATATATTTAATCTATGTGGTTAACAGGTTAGTCCTTAAAACAGATTCGTTCATTTACCTAAAGTTCAAAAGTTGTTCAATGACACTAAAATTGTTGCATAAAAGTAAAAGTATGATTTTAAATTTTATGGGACATCGAATCTCAACAAACTGTTATTGTTACAAGTAATAGAAAAAAATTAAAGTCAATTTCTACTTAGCTCAACAAAAAAAAAATTTACTTATTTTTTATCAAATAATTTCAATTATTATAAATATGTATATACGTAAGTCAGAAGCACAATATCAAGTGGCAGTTAATTTTTATTATTTATCATTAAAATATCGTATTATAATCCAAAACAATCATGTATATAATATTTCAGTTCAACTGAATACTTTAAAACGTGAGAAAATGAAAATTTATAAAATTTTGTCTCAAGTCGCTAAAAACGAAGCCACCGTTACTGTATCTGTAATTCTTTAAATACTTAGTTTCAGTCACTTAATTGTAATGAATTATAATTAAATTATCGTATTGTCGTCCCAGACAATCGTGTATAGAACATTTCAGCTCAAATGAGTACGTTAAAATGTGAGAAAAAAACCTTTTAAAGTTTTGACACAAATCGCCAAAATGGTATGTAAGTCGTCAAGAATGATGCTAACGTCGCTGTATCTGTAATTCTTTGAATAATTAGTTTTAATCAATTCATTTCTGTAAGTTATAAATAAATTATCACATGGCATCCAAAATAATCGTGGATATAAAATTTCAGCTCAATTGAGCGCTTTAAAATGTATTTTATTAACGATTGAAAATTTGAAAAAGTATAGGGAGAGAGTGATCTAATAGTAAAATTGAAAATAAGATTATTTGTGAGAGCAGAGTTCATTTATAATAGTTTAAAGAAAGTCCAAACTACATAATTTTAAAAAGCTATTATCTGATGATATTATAAAGAATATTGTTGCAACAAAATATGTGCACTTGTTTCACTTTTCTTGGAAAGTTTCATACATTTTTTAATGAAGAAACTTATAAATTAACACACCTCTTGAAAACCCATTAAAAACAAATTTATTGAGCACTGTGGTCGCAAGATGATGATGGCTAAAAAGGTAATTAGAAGAAGTGTCAAAAACTGAATAGTTGTCTGACACATGACATTAGAAAATGAATTTTATCATATTTTATTTTCAAACACCATTACATTTTTTGAAATTATTTTTGGTGAATGCATCAAAATTGAAAAGGGATGCACATATTTGTATTTTGTAAATAAGTTAAAAGAAATAATAAAAATGCAATTTGCCTCATAAAAAATATTAAAAGACCTGATAAGTAATTTAGTAGAGAAAAGCTTTAATTAATAATTATATACTGAACCTTGAAATGAAGTTGTTATTCAATGTATAAATAGAATTTAAAGAATTTTTAAGTTATATTATACATACATACACATGTGTTTTTAATGTTTGAACCAAAGATTTTATCAAATATATTTTTAATTAATTGTTATTTCAAGTAATACGATATCAAAGGAATTCATTTTATATTGAGAGTAAAAAGCTTATATGTGACAATGCATTGTATGAATTATTTCATGAAAGCAATAATAATTATTGTTTTAATCAAAAAGAAAAATATTTTAATTAAAATTATGTAATGTAAGGTAGAACTGTAAAAAATAATTAATTAAGAAAATGTAAGGATATAATTTTAATTATGCTGAAATGCATTTGAATGCTTTTTAAGTACATCAGAGGACAAAAAAAAACTAACAGGTTTTTTAGTGTTTTTTTAAAAACATAACACAAATAATGCGTATTTAGATAAACACTTAATTCCATTATTTTATTCATTTATTGTCAAGTGCAATAGAATGCACTTTTTTAATAACTCCCCTTCCCTTAAATACTTATTTATATTATTTTAAATGGTATAAAGTGCATTTTCAATCATATTAATCGCAAGCATGCAGTTATATTAAATTTCAAGTGGGAAAAAATGCAGAATTATTTTAAATCATTTACGTACCATAAATGATATAATCATAAAACCTTGAAATTAATTTGAAATATTTATATAAGTTTTAAATATTTGCGAAATAAAGCATTTGTTAATAATAAAACTAGAAAAAAATATTGGACTTCTATACAATCTGCTTACCTGCAATTTTTGCACATTTCAGAAGCAAAGAAATTCCTAAGTATCTCTATATCATTATTGCTAATACAAAAACGTTTTGCTTTAAATAATTGGTTTGTAAAAGTTATTGCGACAAAAATGATATTTAAATGTAAATTGAAGGAGAGAGAGAGCCAGTAATTTTGTATATATTAAAAAACTACTCAATCTGTATAAATAGCAATTTTTATTTCAAGAAAGTTATAAAATATTCATATATAAGAAAACCAAACATTTAGCATTTTACTTATTCAAAACTGTGATAAAATGTTTAATTTAGAAAATACATTTAGTAGAGAAACTTTCTCTCTATTTTTTTGATTTTATGAAAATATTCAGAACTGAGAATTATGTGATGAATTTATTTGATTTTATGAAATAATTTTACAGTGAATAAAATCGATATCATTATACGAATCAAGAATAAATAAGTGTAAAATTTACAATATACGATTCTTATTTATAAATATTCAAATATACTTGCATATATTTACAATTTAAATACTAATCTATTTAAAATATTTTCTACTTAAAAATACTCATTTTTCTACTTAAAGGTATCTGATTCATTGGGAATAAGACCTTATGTTTCATTATATATAAAGTGCATACTGATTGCATTCCTATTAGCATTTTATACTGATTCAGTTTAACTTACATATAACTTATAATATAAATTCTGAGTATTGTTAAAGCTAATTCCCATTTAGCATTACAATAATACGTAAATATAATATTAAATGCATCCATGCATAGTATTCCTACATTGTATAACAAATGTGAAAGTCATTTGATAATGTAAATGCGATATGAAATGTATCTATTTTATGTCATCAGATAATACACTTCACATCATATATTGAACATAATTTTCGATTATTATGGTAGTATAAACTCGTTGCAAGGAATTGTTGCAATGATTTAAATTGTTTAACAAGCGAATTTATAAACATGTATATATTTTGAAATACATTAAGATCTGTAGTAGAAAAAAAATTCCAGTAATATCTGCTATAGAGAAATTGGAAACTAATTTTAGGAAATTATTGATTTTCATTACTGAAAAAAATAGCATACATTAAAGAAATATTTCTAAACATTTTTATAAATGCTAGTTTTACTAAAAATAACAAAAACGATTTTTATTAAAGACATTGGGTCTCTGTATGCAAAAAATAAGAGTTAATTTTTCAGTATACTCGTATGCATTGCTCTCACTATATTGTAAAAAGAATCAGGTTTAGAATTAAAATTTATTTGTTCTGACGTATTAAACAGCCGGTGAAACAAAGTCTATATTTATTTTTCGTAATTTTAAATACTTGAATACAAAATTTTCATTCGATACATTGATAGGTATTTTTTTTGTAGTTACGCCAAGAAATGGGCCATAAAGACCCTTTTCTTACGAGCAGGCTAATAGATCCTTGCAGTAAAGTTGTCAGAAGAAAAGTTGAAACCTGTCTTGTCCAGGGAAGCACAAACTGTCAGGTGAACAAAATCCATAGCCACTCCGCAAAGACACAGAGGGTAGACTGGGGTGTCTTTTACACCAATTCGATGCAGGTGTTGCCGAAGAAAGTCAACACCGGTCAAAGTTCTAAGAATAGCAGAAGAAACCTGTCTAAGAAGACCCATTGGGACTGGATTATAGAGCTGGGTCTCCCAGATCTTTCCCCTAGTATTATTCTCTTGAATTCGACGAATGTATTTTTCCACATATATGTAAATATTTGAAAAGGACTGTATGCATGACAAGCTACCAGATAATTGCATAGTGTCAAACATCCACACATATTTCTTTGGGGAAATTTTTGCAGTTTTTAACCTTATGAGGAAATTCTACAAAATACGAAAAGAGATAACAAAATTTTGAAGATTACCATATCTATAAACATGTAAATTAATTAAAAAAATTAGGTACCAATATATATATATATATATATATATATATATATATATATATATATATATATATATATATATATATATATATATTTATATTCCTTTGCAAAGAATTCAAGAAATATTTAACTTTATAAAACTCTTAAAATTTTTCGCATCATTACAGTATAACAACTTAAAATGTAACTATAATATCTCAGAAAGTCGTTTAAAACTAAAGAACATATATATATATATATATATATATATATATATATATATATATATAATATATTAAAAGTGTTTGAAGATAACTAAAAATGATTTTTATTGTGAGAAAACAATATTTATTTTGTAAAATTGTGTGAATATAACTTTATTAATTTAGATACATACTTACAATCGTAGTAAAAGTGGGCCTACAAAATCATGCACAAAGGAGAAATATCAGATGCATGCAAATATTGAGACCTGGATATATCCGATAAACAAAGAATAATCTTTTAAAAGTCCTTTTCCAATAAAGAATTCTTATCCTAATGCACTTTCCGAAACCGATATCTTACTACAATCGTCCTAAATCGAGAGAGCTCTACTATTCTCCCAACCAGAACCACAAACATAAAGTATAATTTCTAAATGTATCTTGGTGAGCGCTTATGTGTGTGCATTTCCTGAATAAAAAAAGGAAACAACAGCGAAAAAGAATGTGGGGAAAGAAGAACATGAGAGAGAAAATGCAATTCTCAGTGGGAAATATGGGCGGTTATATCCAGTGTCACTTCTCACCAAAGCGCATAGATCGAGATATTTGGAACATAGAAAGAATGCTTTGGGTTAATGATCGTTTGGAAACGAAACGGAAGTTTTGGGGGTGGGCGCTTGTTCCATTGCATCCAGAGTATGAAATATTCATCAGGATGATTAAAGGGGATGTAGAGAGAAGGATGGAGTGGATTCAGAAATGGAACAGTGAGAACGGAAGTCTTATTTGAGCCCTCGATCACGTAAGTCCAAAATCACTGACATTCAGACAATCTGCTGCCTGCTAATGTGACACGAGTCCATGGGTTCGTCCATTTCCAGATTTGTGAAACAATTCCGTAATTTATATTCAAGCCTAAAGATATTAATCGCAGACTTCTGGATGTATTTTTAGAAAAGAAAGTCTGCTGCCGGTATACCAAAAGAGATAGAGGTACACTGATACATTATATAAATATTTATTAATCATATATCATAATTATTAAAATTATTGATGATCACAACAGTTATTTTATTTTATATATATCAGAAGAATCTCTTATATTAATGTTTACTATTAATCATATGTAAACAAAATAATGCTTTTCTGAAATAATTTCTCGAAGGAATAGTTAATTAAATTTAACTATACTTTAAATTTTCGATTCAATTAATCATTATAAGAAAGCGGAGCTAAATTAATAACCTCAACTTTAAGATTTATGTGCTTAAGTTTACAGAATTCAATACAAAAGGGAAGATTACTTACTTTGAGTGTAGTTTAATCGGCTAGAATATGGAGAAAAAAATACTGATAAATTGGAATGATGTGGCAAAATTTTATATGGTAAATGTTTTAAGGAGAAAGAAGTATACGTTATTTGTTATACAAATAGTGAGAGATACAAATTTTATTATGTGCTTACAAATCATGCACATGCATATAATTATTAATATTTTACTAATACACGCTAAATGTAACTTAAAGCAAAACAATGCGTAAGAATATAGTTAGGCTGTGCAAGTCATAGTAAATTTTCCCCAATAACACGTTAACAAACCCGTAGGCTTAGAGCTAATTTTCCAGGGTTTAAAAACTTTTACGAGTTGCCAATCTTCACTTTTACTTCCATTTATAACTGGGGCGAAATAATTTTTTGAAGATTAAATACAGTTAGAAAAAAATTAAAAAGACGCAATTTGTAAGAAGCTAAATCCCCATCAACAAAACATAACAAAAAAAAACTTCACATAATTGCATTTATGGAAATAAATGTTCCTTAATATATTATTTCATGAATTAACAACACAGCACAAAAAAAATATGGAAGCAATATTAAAAAAAGATATATATGCTCACATATACTCATAAATATATATATATATATATATAGTATGATCCAAAAGTTCATGGACATGGTGTAGAAAACCTTATCAGGAATAGTTCGCAACACCAAAGCAGATCCACCTCGGGTGACGATAAACTTCTGCCAGCGTTCATATAACTTCTGGAAGCACATAGCTGGAAGTCATTTTTCGCAACCTCCCATAAGGACTCCTGCGATGTTCGTTTCACATGATGACATTTTTCTGATGACACAAAACGGCGACCCAGTAAATGTTTTTTCATTGAAAGAAACAGGTCAAAGTTACACTTGTTAAGTCTGGTGAGTAGGGGGATATGGAAGCACGTCAGTGTGAGTTTTGGTGTGGAACTCTTTTATTAATTGCGATCGATGTACTGGTCCGTTGCCATGCAGAACATACTGTCATTCTGTCAGATCTGAGGCCGTTTCCGACGAATTGTTCCTTCAAACGATCTCTTGGAGAAGTGTGCAGCTACAGTTATTTATCCAACTGTTTGGCGACGATCTTTTCAGACACCACCACATTCAGACACCACCGCAACATTTTCCACGTTTCGTCAAGTCGAAGGACGTCCAATGTGTTCATCGCCTTCGATGGATTATCGTCCCTCTTTAAAACGTCGATACCATTCGTAAACCTTGGATCTCACCAAGGTGGATTCACCATACATCTTACTTAGCATTTCCCAAGTCTTCATTGGTACTTGAGTTATCCGACTACGTTAGGAATAGTGATTTTAAAAAAGCACATAAATGGATAATTTTCATATTTAGTGTCACTTAGAAAAGAATACATGCATAAAATTGTTTTGAGAACATTATGACGAAAAAAATTATTTAAATACAATATTTTGGCAAAAAATGAACTTAGAATAACCTTTTTTCAAAACGTTCTCCTTAGATAAAAAGTGCTTCTATAACAATAAAATATTTTGCTTTTATGAAATAAAGACTTCTCCAGAGATTCTGAACTAGAACATTTTTTTCAGAGTTACCACCAAATGAAATAATTATTGACGTTTTTCCTTAAAATTTCTCCCCTCTGTTGTCGTAAAATAGGGATAAATCCACTTCTAAGTTATATATTTCAAAAATTCTGGTTCATCCTCTGTACAAATGTCTGAGATATATGCAGGCAAAATATTATTATAATAGAAGCATTTTTCATGAAAGGAAAACATTTGGAAAAAAGATTATTCTAAGTTAAGTTTTTATCAAAATATTGTGCTTAAATAATTTTTATTGTAATAATATTCTTAAAACAATTTTATACATGTATTCTAATCTAAGTGACCGTAAATATCATAAATATTATCTATTTATAAGCTTTTCAAAATGACGGTTCTGAACGTAGTCGGATACCTTAAGCTAAGCGTTGATAGAATTTAATGTTCAACGCTGTTCAAGAAAAGCTATCTATCTTACATCGCAGAACAGCTGAGAAAACGGTTCGGTTATATGACATGAACTAAACCAACCTGCCTAGGTAGGGTAATCCATGACATGGTTGGGAGAATCCCTATCAAGCTTAAATTTACGTGCTTAGTTTCGTCGTCAGCAACGGCCGCAGTCCCCGAATTTTTGGATCGTACTGCATGTATATACAATTTGTTATTGATAAAAAATACATACACAAAATATTTATATTTTTATGATTAATTGCTATGCATTAAATAATAAATTTATATAGATCATTTAATATTTTACAAATTACCCCTCTAAAGTAACGCATTAATTGTCCTATATCTGTTTTATGTAAACTTTAATATTTGCTTGAAGTACTGATGGTAATAAAATCCTATAAATGTACATGAGTTTACATAGCATTGTAACACTATGAACAACAAAAACAGCACATAATGTTTTAGCTATATTTTTATGTATATTATATTACGCAAGCTAAATGCTAATTTATTGATAAAATTTCTCAACTTTAAATTAAATGTTAAAAGCAAAACCAATACTTTAGTTTACTTCGCTCAATATAACTTGTTTTTTCATTTGATTATATGTATACGAGTATATAATATATTGTGTCTTTCAACCATTTCACCTATTTAAATAAATTTAAGTATCTTTTAATTCGAATAAATGATAATTGAGAGTGAGTGAGTGAATATTACAGTCGCACTTCTCTGGTACTTGAGGGCCTTTGTTAATTCAAATGAGAGAATAAATGATAAGTTAAAAATAATTTACGCAGACTATGTAGACTTATTACACATATTATACTAGATCTTATATTAACTTTTAATTGATTTTTATTTCAATATGCTTGAAATATATAATCCACACATATTAAATTTATCATTCATTTTTTTAGTTCGTTTTGATAAAATATTTTCAAGGTGTTTTATTTATTTTTTTTATGATTCAGTACCTACTTAATTATACAGTGTAGTTATTTTTATAGCAATCATTATTTTAAAATCTATTATTTGAATTAATTTTTGTCAACGCTCTTCATTCAGAGATTGTATAAAAACATGCATTTTTCTTTTGTATAAACAAATCTTACAAAGAATAAATTTAAAATTCAGTTTAGAACAAAGGAAAAACGTAAAACGAGGCTGGATAAATTTTGAAAGAAATAATTTGTTAATATGTAGACCTTTTTAATATTTCTGTATTGAGTAAAGCAATTTTTCAATATATTTTTATTTACCATCAGCAATAGATAAAATACTATTATTCTACAACTAGTATTATTTAGTGCAATTATTACAAAACTATAATTAGAAATTCCACAAAATTCAACACACAAAACATAGATCATTACCCCAAATTATTTTTTTAATTATGAAATGAATGGCGAAAAATGAAAACTTATCTTTTTTTTTATATCAGAACAAACAGCTAGTATAGTTATAATAGTAAACATTAATTAAAATAATAAGATTAATCATTATCATAAGGAATAACAATGCTATTTTAATTGTTACTTTAATAAGTATTTTCTCAACGTACATTCTCCTTTTTCTTATCATAACATATTATATTTCCATATAAATACTAATGTAAACAGGAGACAAAAAGATGAATTCCACGAGAGAAAAAAAGAAAATGTACTCTAATATGTCACCTATACTTAGCAATATCATTCCATTTGGACTATTTATAAAATACTGAAAGTTTCTTAAGTTTTAATATTTTGTATTAATTATTCGTATAAATTATATTAATTTTTCTCAAAATAAATTTTACTATCCAAAATTTTTCTTTCTATACTGAAATTTTGCTTAGTAGAAACTACATAATAATAATAATAATAATAAATGAAAAATTTTAATTATTTTTGCAATACATTTGAAGATTTGTGCAGCAAAATATATTTAGTCAGTTTCTTAGAATCAAGTACAGTACAACTCAAATATTTTCTCATTATATTAGAGGTTTAAATCAATGATTCTCAAACTTTCTATACTTGCGATCCCATTTTCAATCATAATTTTCATCACGCCCTCCTTCCATACAATTATAATGTGTTGAATTCATAATTAATTAATACTTTAACGTAAAGCTACACTACGACTTTAATTATAAATTGTACAGATTATCAAGATAAATATTAAATTTTGTATATAATATTATGACATACCTGTAGGGCCACTGATAATTTTTAAACTGTTCCTTAACTTAGTAGTGCTATATTAATAATGAAACACAGCGCAGTACTGATACATTTATAAGTATATTATATTAATGTAAACGTATGTTTTATTTTTTTATCATGTCAGAATGTATTTTTTGGCTTCCTTTCAGTAAATTAATCATTTTTTTAAAAAAATAATCGTTTGTTTTCGACTTTTTGATACACTCGCGCCTCCCTTGTTGAGTTATCACGCCTTCTTAGGGGGACATGCACCCCAGTTTGAGAAACACTTGTTTAAGTAATAACCTCATGTATATAAAATTCTGACTTTTTGGTTTAAATTTAAGGTATCCGACTACGTTTGGAACCGTGATTTTAAAAAAGCGCATAAACGGATAATTTTCATGATATTTAGTGTCACTCAGATTAGAACACATGCATAAAATTGTTTTAAGGACATTTTGACAAAAAAATTATTTAAATATAATATTTTGGCAAAAAATTAACTTAGAACAATCTTTTTTCCAAATGTTCTCCTTTTGTAAAAAATGGTTCTATTATAATAATATTTTGCCTGTATATAGCTCAGACCTCTCTACAGAGGCTCAACTATAATTTTTGAAAAATTCACATTATTTTCAGAGTTACCACCAATTGAAATAATTATTCGCGTTTTTTTCTTAAAATTGCTCTCCTCTGTTGTCGTAAAATATGAATAAACCCACTTCTAAGTTATATATTTCAAAAATTCTTGTTGAGACTCTGAACAGAGGTCTGAGCTATATACAGGCAAAATATTATTCTAATAGAAGCATTTTTCACAAAAGGAGAACATTTGGAAAAAAAGATTATTCTAAGTTAGTTTTTTGCCAAAATATTGTATTTAAATAAATTGTTTTCTCCAAATGTCCTTAAAACAATTTTATGCTTTTATTATAATCTAAGTGACACTAAATATCATGAAAACCATCCATTTATGCGCTTTTGAAAATTACAGTTCCAAACGTGGTCGGATACATTAAGTAGAATATTTGTGATAATATTTTTAATTGTAAGGAGCATTTTTATAAGTATGAAAATTAGTAAAATTTTATAGTATATAAATGCAATAGAATAATTTAAGCAAACTTCCTTTGAAATAGAACCAAAATTTAAAATAATTTGTTCTGAAGTTGTTACAGTTCTAATAAAAATAAGATAAATTATCCTTTTGAGTCATGTTGTGTGCCTTTAATAATTAAATAATTATATTAATTCCGTTTCACACAAAAATATCCGTATGTTTGTTGTCGGCTATAAATAGTTTTTGTCATTTCAACAAACAAATGTTGTTTCAACAATGGAGAATTTCGAATTTTTACTATTAAGGTTTATTCATCTGAAAAGTGTTTGAATGCTTTGTCTTTTAACAAAAAATACAATACAAATAAAATACAAATATTTTCTACAAATGCCACAATAAACTTTATAACACAGAATGTATATTCTAATAGTATCAAAAACATATATTATTTCTAAAAAATATTATTGAGTTCTTATTTTTCTTTGATGAACACGTTTAATATATGCAGAGATATTGAATGATATTAAATATATACACGAAGAAAACTTTCAACAGTACATTATAAGTATACGCTTAAAACAAAGGTTGAAAAGACTATGTGGTTTCCAGAACAGAATTTCTTTCATTTATCTGTTTTATAATATGATCGAATACTGTATTCACAGTTTTAATTATTTTACAAATTTATAAATAAAAAAATGCTCCCTCACATTTAGAGAACTTACTTTTTTTTTAAGTTACAGTAGTTTATATAATTTTGAAAATCACTATTATTTTTGTTACTTTCTTTTAAAAGTACAAATTACATTTCTATCTTTTTCTTCTACTTCAAAAATATTTTCGAATGGCAATTCTACTTTTCTAGATCAAAGTCCCATATACCCTCTTCTATTCATTTCTTTATATTTTTTCTTTTAACGTAGATTGATGGTTTTATCATCTGATGTAAAACCAAACTAAGAAGAAAAAACTGAGCAGCTCAATTGTTATTTCCGATTGTAATAGACACCATTTTAATTATCTTTGACTGCATTTTAAATTGCTGCGAATCTTGCCAGTAACTGAAAACTGAAAGGACGCATTATTTAATATTTGAAATATTACTTTAACTACCTTTTTGCATAATAGTTCAGTTACAATAGAAAAATTATATGAATTAATAAAGTATAAAATAAACAAATGCACTACACTTTATTCAAATATGATTTATTTTCCTAGTTAATCTTGCAAGAAAAAATATCGGTAATTAAAAAATAATGCTAATGTATGTACTTAATGAAAAAGACCATTGAATTTTAAGATTTCCACTAAAACAAATAATTCCTTACAAATCTTTAAATGATGAAAATACTCTATACATGTAACCTATATTCATTTACTTATAACAACATTCCATTCTTACCCTTGTCCAGTCAGCATCAATTCTATAAATAAACATTAACCTCAAAAACTGATGCCATCCACACAGTACCCATTTATATAAAATATACTGAAATAAATACACTTAAAGAGACACTATCAACTCAGCGAACTACTTTTAACAAGCTTAGGAACAGAATATAAGCACCTCTACTTCCATTACTTACACTACCTGTTAGAATTCTAAGCTAAAACGAAAGTGCTTACTCTAAGCCCGCGTCTGCATAACAAAAGGGGTTCTCGTAATCACAAAACACTCAATAAACCCCGCTGAAAGTGAACCGTGCTCTGAGCCTTACTCAATCCACAAAGGAGGTATTAGCGAGCACTGACTCACATCAAGGACCTTGGGGGGAATGTAAACACGGTCTCGTCTGCGAATCCATTTTCCGGCAATCGTTGCCAGAAAAGGATCGTCAGCTCTTTTGAGAAGCCTTCTGCTTTAGTTCATAAAGGAAGGCCTCATACATAAGTTATGAAGATATAGCAGGATAGTATGAGGGCGAGTGTGTGTGCAAGGCTATTTTCAGTAACTGAATGCTTTCTTGTGCTAGTGTTTCTGTGGGATGGTAAGAATGTCGCTTAAGGAAAGCCAGGACAGTCTTTGAAGACGATTGAAGACCTACCAATGGCATAGAGGGAGGACGATGGTAATTGAAAACGATCGATATGACTGTTGGCCTTTTATGCCGTAAAAAGGAAAAGGGATTTATATAGCCCATCATTTTCTTGACGGTTCAGAGGAAGATTTTTAATGTCGACTAAAAGCTTCGATATAGCTTTCCATCAGCATCGGGAATTATTTATAGCGAATCCAATTATGATTGAGAGCATGCTTGCGGATGATGCTTTGCATTTCAAATTCTGGTTGAGAGTAGTAATATATGCGTGGGGGTGCATAAAAGTGAGTAGTCGTATTCAATTTAGACAAAATGCAGGAAAAACCGTAAGATATAAGAGAATAATTTATAATGACGGGTATTTAGTCATATGCTCATTTTTTATTCTTTTTGTTCCTTTTTGATATTTTAAACATTTATAAATCAAGTGGATTAATATTTCAACTGCAAGTATATACACCAGTAATTTGCAATATGTTTCATTTATAAATAAAAATAACTCGTATAAAGGAACGAAGAAAGGTTTTAGATTATCAATACATGTTGTATGAAATACATTTTAATGATAGACAATTTAATTTTATGTAATGATTGCCCTGAAATAAAAATTTATTCCTACACTAGTTTCAAATTGTCACTTATCCCTTTTTACCCGAGTAACATGTTTTAGTTTTACATTTTATTCAAGTGGATCAAATACCGGTATTTTAAAAAGAAAGAATAACATTTAGTAAATTTCAAAAGTTAAAGCATTGGGTAGCTATGTTAAAATATGAAATCAAATTCAATTAAATATGTAACGGAAAAATAATTATGAAATACCAAACTGAAAAATACTAAAAAAATATTAAGAAAAAACAAAATGATTTTACAGAATGTTTTAATAATATATACTTTAAATTATTTCAGTTACATGTTTCACTAGCAAAAAGTTTACTTTACATAAAACATAATTATCGAATTTGAAATCAACTACAGAGTTATTAAACTACTCTTGTAACAACACTATTAGAAAAATAAAATAGCGTTAAAACATTTTCTCTTTTTTAAAAATAAAATAACATATATTTTTTTACAATAAATAATAAACAAATCCTCGTACATGCACGGAGAAATATAAAGCAATAAAATATACTACCTCAAAGGAAAAAAAAATATATCTACGAAGAAATGCTATTTCCTCGCCAGTACATCAACGTTGTCTAATAACCATTTAAATCAAAGTGACCATTAACTAATATTTCTCATTTATAATTAATGGACCTTTAATTTACGCGAAGAAATACATGTGAATTTTGTAATTTTACATTTCCTTACATTTTTAGTATTTATTTAAAGAATACAATTGAAGACTAACCAACTCTCTCGAGAAAATTTACAGCATTTTTGATTACCAAACCCATTGATAGTGATCGTTCTGATTAAAGGGGAAACATAATTAATGCATTTAAAATGAGTTAAAACTAAGTCATAATTCAGAAAATAACAAAACATTAATTTTCAGCCAGAAAGAGAGTGTTATAAAACACTTTATTCCAACCATTAATGCCAGCACCGAGCACTGTTAGAGATGATTTATTATAACACATTAGATGCTATTGGCATCAGAAACGAGATTAAAGCGCCGGAGACAAACGACTTTGGAATTGAGACGAATGCTATTTAGAAAATATTCGAACAAACGAACACTTTTCCTTCGAGAATTAATATAAATGGAACACAAACTAGAAATAAATTAGGTCGGTAATATTGCTCTGATGTATTTCTGGCGATTGATCAATGGTAAACTTTAAATGCAATTTGGGAGGGTTCAGTCGCTCAAGTGGGGAAGTGGTAGTTGGCCATTCTTTCTTGTTTAATATGTTTTAACCTTGTTTATTTCGAATAGAAATTTTTTTTCTTCAGTTCTATAAAAATGAAATTTTTGTAATATGTTTAAGCTAAGTACAGTAGAAATCGCTTAATACAAAACCGAGGGACTGAAATATTTTTTCGTGTTAAAGAACATTGTACAAAGAAATGTCCAGCATAATTGAGTTTATTAAAGTATATTTTATATTAATGTATTTAAAATAAATTAGTCTAACAAAAAAAACATTTACAGGAACTTAAAGAAATTGAATACAAAATTTTCAAGTTTTTTTGACAAACAAAACATTTATCGAGTTTTGTGAAAAAAAATCATGTATTTTTTTGCATTGTTTCTTTTAGCATCAAATTGCCAACAAATTGTTCGATGTCATCCATTGTCGTTTTGTTATTCATTTCACCATCGTAGTGTACATCTAAGCAAATGTTCATACTTTTCATGATGTTCCTCATTTCGGATGACGTGGGAACAAGAACTGCATTATTCATTTCATTTCCGTCGTCAAAATTTACATCAATGATATTTTTTGATCTTTAAAAAAAACTCTAAAATGTCTTGTCTGCCATAATTGGGGATGTACACACATTATCATCATCTACTGCAACAAATTCTTCCAATGATAAAATAGGATAGTCCATTCCGGCTGATGCTTTCCGTATTTTGTTCATTCCCACAAAAGAAATATTTTGGTGTTAAGCGATTTTCGTTTCGTGTTAAGAAAAAGATGTATGGAAATACATAGTAGTTTGTCTGGAGCGTTGTATTATTTCGTGTTAACCGATATTTTGTCTTAAGCATTTTCGAGTTAAACGTATTTCTCTGTATATACCTACACTTTTTTTTGAAAAAATTCTTCCGGATTAGCTTTTGTAAAGTTCAAATAATATTGAATTTTTAGAGATCAATAATAATATGTTACTTAGTTCCTATATTTAATTCTATATTCAAAAATTATCCAATAGGGTAAAGCACTATACTATTTAGAAAAAAATATATTATTAATCCGAGAGAGAGAACATACCTATGCAAATTTAAAATTAACACTAGGGGGTTGAATTTCTTAGAAAATGCGAAACAGTTTTGATTAGATGATTTTAGAATAAAAATACCATTATTCTTTTTTCTATAAAATAAATAATCAAAAGCAATGATTTTTTATCAGGAAGTACTGAGTAGTGAATTGAATATTTAGCATTAAAACTTTTCATAGCCCCAGCTCTCTCCCCCACCTGCCGAATTAGTCCAATCATAGCTTTTTTCTCAGTCTTCCTTATTATCATGTACCTTCATTTCGACAGTAGGCTTATTAAAACAAGTAATATCAAAAAAATTAAGTCAATTCCTACTTACGTTAGATCAAAAAAGAAAAATTTTATTTTAGTTACGTTTTATTAAATAGTTACAAATAATATAAATATGTATATATATATATATATATATATATATATATATATATATATAAGACATAATCACAACATTAAATAGTAATTGATTATTTTTTATTAATTATCATTGTAGTATCGTATTGTCATCCAAAACAATCGTGTATATATAAATTTCAGTTCAACTGAATGCTTTAAAACGTCAGAAAAAAAATCTTTTAAAGTTTTGACACAAGTCACCAAAAGGGTCGCGAAATCACCAAAAATGATGCCAACGTGGCTGAATTTGTAATTCTTTGAATATTTAGTTTTAATCCATTAATTTTTATTAATTATAATTAAATTATTGTATTGTCATCCAAGATAAAATCATGTATATAAAATTTCAGCTCAATTGAGCGCTTTAAAATATATTTTATTAACTATTGAAAATTCCACCAAGATAAATAAATAAATATATAGAGAGCGTGAGCTAATAGTAGGAATTGAAAAAAAAATTGTACTGAACAAAAGGCAAAATATATCTGATGTTACTGAGGAGGTTTCCTCTCATTGTAATGAATGTTAAAATAAAAGTAATATAATGCTCCTTTCCCTTTCAGAAAAATTATTTCGCCTTCAAAGGGTTTAAATACCTAAATGGTAACGCTTTGTGGAAGTATTTAACACATAAATTTATTTTTTATTCTAATTTCTCTTCATCCATATGCTAGAGAGCATAATTTCTGGATAGGTGGCTTTTAAAGTTTGAAGAAAAAAATTCGATCCAACCGAATATTCAGTATTTTCCAATAATGACTTTATTAACAAAACTTAAAATATTCTTGGTTGTATATATGTAATTGTAGATTATAAATTTTCTTCAAGGTTTAATTTGCAAATCTGTTTTAAATTTTATTTTTGATATTCAAAAGTGATATAAATTTCTTCCTTATGAAAATACAACTTCAAAAAATGATCATGTTTATAATAGAAAAATTGGTTTTTAATAATAAAATTTTTTTTGAGAATAAATAATAATTTTATGTGCATGCATGTTGTACATTTAAGCATACCTCTTATTTACTATAATTACTATACATAAAACAAAAACATTTTGATGCGCCTGCATTTTATTTTTGAATTTCCATTAAGAAATTGTCTCAGATTTGATATTATAAAAACCCATGAAAATATCTGAATAGTACTAGCATTATTTGAATGTTGCTATGAATGTTTATAAAAAAAGTGAAATTTACTTTTACAATTCTCAACTGTATATCCGAATACAGTAGAACCTGTTTTTTTTTTTGTGTCTTTTTTATGCGATTTTCTTTTTGTGCGATTTTTTATATGCGATCTTTATTTCATGCGGTGAATGAATTTCAATGGCTTTGTTGCCACTGTAATGTTTTCTATCTGTTTACTAGGGGCGTAACGGATAATGTTGGGACCCCCCCGGAAAGTCAGGTTTTGCCTTTAATATTTTATAAATTGGTTAAATACGTATTTAGCATTCGTCAGGTCTTGGGCCCCTAGAGTCCTGCCTCCTTCCTCGTGATTTGGGGGTGTACGTTAAGCCAATGAAATGTAGACGCTTCAAGACGCTCTGTTCATTTGTTATAAACTGTCTCCCGACAATGCGCATTCAGTTGCTTTCTCTCAACACTCAAGTAGACGCGCTTGATTGAACGATTAACAGTGACATTATGGATAATTTCATAGATTATGAAGACGGACAAGAAGAACCGGATTCTTTGAGAATAGATAAACATTTGCAGGATAAACATTTTCCAACAAATTGGAAAATAATTTTCTTGAAATAGACATCCATTAAGAAAGGAGTATTAAATTCCCAAAAGGGCTTCAAACACGTATATCTGGTTATCGTGACATTTACAAGCAACTGACCACCCGACCTTCGTCACAAAAACTTATCTCTTACTTTATGTTGCCGAAATAGCCCAGTGGTATAGGTATCGGACCGTGGCTTGCCTTGTCACGAGTTCGAGCCCAGTACCACTAAAGATCCACTGTGTAGGGCAGCGATGCACGTCAAATCTGTCGAGAGCTGAAACGTCCTCCTGTTGGTGTGGTGTTGTAGTTAGGAGAGGAGGGTGCCAGCTCAGGTGTTGTCCACGTCACTTGACCATGGTTCAAAATTACGTGGTCCATCACCAAAAGCCCTAGTGTAGCTGAGCAGTGCGACCTTAAATATTCAATCAATCAATCAATCAATATGTTGCCAAAAAATAAATCAATTGAAAAAAAAACGTACCTTCAAGTGACGAAAGCGATTTTTAACTTATTCATTACAGGGCTTTGGTTTACGATGAGTAGCAATGAATTATGTATGTGCATTTTGAAAACTTATTCGTGTATACAATGAGAAACTAAATGTTTCTAAAATGTTTTCATGTGTAATATTTAATCATTTATTTGGTTATGGAAGTACTCTTACCTAAATTTCATAAACAATTTACCTATTTTATAAATGCGACTTTTTTATGCGGTCCCTACCCAACACATAAAAAAAATTCTGTAGTATTTCCACGAATTAGTTTGTTTTACATAATGAAATTTTTGAATTTTTTTGTGCGTTTATTTTTATGCGGTACCTATCTACCACACAAAAACAGTTTCAACTGTATTTCAGCGAAATGAATGTTTTAAATAATCGATTTATGGCTGAAATCTGAGAGAGGGAAATTCTTTTTAAATTAAAATTACTTTAAACATCTAATACAGAAAGCAGGTAATTATGGATTCATGAACATGTTGTCATATGTAGCATTTATATTATAAATTATATCCATGACGACTCTTTGTGCATGATAGTCAACAGTTGATACACAGTTCTAATGCATGTCTAGCTTTATAAATAGCTGAATATAAACTTCGCGTTTGAATGCATTGTGTTACATTCACCAGAAGATAAACAATGAACTGTTCATGTACTATCGTGACAGTTAAGACACATCTATATATCTTTGAAAAATTATTCAAACCGATGCAGACTGTGAATTCCTTATAGTTCATAATGTGCACTCTCTATCGATAATACTACAACTGAATAATTCAGTATTTGTAACAAAGTTAATAATAAATATTTACACAAATGTGATTCATGCTTACATTGATTAATTAGTTAGTCAACTTACATTTAAAATTATACAATACAGTAAATATATGTTTGAAACTAGAAATTCAAACTTGGTTTATTATTCATGCTGAAACTCTACTTATTGTAATGAACATATTAGAATAAACATGATAAGGTATCTGACTTCAGTACTTTTAAATTCTTAGCTAAGAAATGCTCTTAGGAAATCTTTCAGTGGTTTTACTTAAATTATGATATCATTTATAAGCAATCTGAATTAATTTCACACAAGGAACGGATGAAGGAATTCTCTTGGTTTTGCCTTAAAAAAGAATGGGGCTTATTGAGTGATTTTGAATGCATTTATATGTGTTAAGTATTTTCCCCATGTTATTTTTATTTTACTTATAATTGTCTCAATATTTTTGAAAAATTCATGCAAATTTTATCTGTTTATTATAAAAATAAATATTTAGTACTCTTTTAGATATTTTCCATTCTGTAATAAATTACTTTTAGGAATGATCAAAAAGGAAAATTTGTTGTATTGTTGTTACTTATGCGATCTGATCGACAGTAACATCAGATCAATATCCACGGAATTCATCAAAGCTAAGGGCCAGCTTCTTACACCTGGCGTTAGACTTAACTTTGAGCATCAAGCAGGTGACAGTACAATTTTCCTCGGTTCCACCCCAATTTTGGAGGATAACACCCTGAGAGGGGTCAACGGCATCCCTCCCCTCTTCCTCTTACACCAACCTCATGAGAGGACTTGAGGCTCGATGGCTATTTAGATTACCCCCATGGCGCAAATGCACTATACATCTACAAACATCCATACCTTCTCCGGGATTCGAATCCAGCCCCTACGCCACCGCATTCAGCGTCTCTAATTCCTTTACTGGAAGTGCGGCTAAGGAAAATTTCATTAAGAAGATTTTAATATAGCGATACTTTTTTAATCATAAAGATTAAACGGAGTACTTACGTGTTACCGCAACATTCGCCAGCTTTATTAATAACTCGCCAAGTTGGCAACCCAGTTTTCCTATGTGTCGTAAGCGCTGAATAGGTTCGCTGAATTGAATGTGCTTCGTTTCATATAATGTGGCCAATAGGTTGCTGTAATGCATAAGTACCTATTAAATCTTGAGATTTATTTCTGTATTAAATAACTGATACAAAATATTTATATAGTTATTTGTATGTCTTTTTTCCTCAAAAAATTTTTACTCCTTCAAAATGCTTTTAAATTTTTAAGTTTTAAATTTATTGTCATTTAACTTTACATATTCGATTATGTTTTTCTGAATTGGTTTAAAAAAATAATATCTAAAAACCTTTAGTATAGATTTGTTATTACAATTAATAAATTAAACGAAATTCATACATTTAAAATAAAACAACAGTTCTGTTAAAAATGAATTTAATTAGCAAAGTGATATAAATCTATCTGAGCTCTTTCCAATAAAAAATAACTTTTAAGGGAATTAAATAAAATTGAAATTGCACATAATTCTTCGTTGAGATCAATGGCATTAATTATTATTTTTTTTTCTTTTATACACAAGAAATAAAAAATCCCCTACAACAAAATTTTTAAAAAAATATATATATATGCGGGTGAATTTTAATTTAAATATAAAAAAGATATATTTTTTGAAAACATTATAGATTTTCCCCCTTGATATTAAATAAATTTATTTCATTAATGTATTCCGTCATATTAAACAACATTACGAAAAACTATGGTATTAAATTTTTACTTTTTACTAGCATAATTCTTTTGTCTAATGAAAAAAATTCATACAATTTGAAATAGAAAAATAATTTGAGTGAATCTTATTTAAATAAATCTTTTTTTTTCACTCGTTTGATGTTCGATGAGAAAATTAAGTTATACTTTTTGTATGTTACATATACGCCATTTATTTTAGAATACTAAGAGCTTTATACATATTTGTGAAATAATACTCATTTGGGAATTTATTCAATTACGAAAAGAAGAATTTTGTAAGTGAAAATAAAAAATATTTTATTTGACAATAAAAAAAAGTCCAAGAGTTTAAGTTAAAAACTATAATAGTCAAAATAAATTGAAATTAAATATAATAGCTTACTACATGTAACTAATTTTTTTAGTTATTACTCATTAAATTCTTATTCTCTGTTATTATTCAAAAAGTAATAACGTTAAACATTAAGAGTATTACACAAATAAGGAGCTTAAAATTAATTAATGTTGCGTACAAATGGGATTTTAATTACAATTAATCATAGTCTAGTTGGAGAAAATTGTTTGCTCCAACGTTTTTCTCATATTTTTATATAATATGCCAGAGCAATAAGTACGAATACGTGCAAAAATCTCAGAAAGTAAACATCATCTTTAGAAGTTATGCCCAATTTTTTTGTCTTCTATCTTTTGCCCTCCATTTATCTATAAAAAGAGAATAACAGGAACTAAGAGAATTGTTTATTACTCGGTATGTACTTCATATTTGGTGTTTTTGCTCGTAAACATAATCGTCAAAAGAGCTCTGTGAGGGAGAATTTTTCATTTATTGTTTCCCTGCCAAATCTTTTAGTTTCCTCCTTCTTTTTTCTTTGTATTTCGCCAAGATCACGTGACTGTGTATGTATTCTTCATATTCCAAATCTTGTTAGTCTTTTACCTCCGATGAGCGATCGATCTTTCTAGATGTGTTTGTTCTACAGTACTGCTATTTGATAGATTTACTTTTGCTTGAAGTGATAAATATATCAAGATACTGGGTCTCTTTTTCAAAGCTTTTGGTTATTCTTTTTGCTGTATTGGATTCCTCAGGATTTATAATTAAGTTTAAGTTGTTGATAGCACTTTTAAAGGTCTAGCCAGCATCGAAGAGCACTTAACGCAAATCGTTAAATGAAAATTTATGCGCTGATAGTTTGTTTTAATTTATCAGGAGGTGAAAGGAAAATTTAATAGGTGAATTCTCTGTGATTTATTTCTAGCCTTGTAGATGTTATCCCATTAATTTTTTCCTTAATCGTATTTAAAATGGTTCTTAATTTGTAGAATAAACTTTATATAGCGCAGACGACACTTTTAAACTCGATTTCTTTAAGGCTTTGGTGGACATCATGACGCATTTCAGGATAGTCTTTTCCTATTGTTCAATTTTTTTTATGAATTTTCTAATTTTGTAAGAAAAAGGATTACTTTTTGATCAATAGGGAAATGTAAGTTAGTCAGTAAGAAGGTTTTTACAGTTCCCTGGAATAGAAAAACATTGAAGATTACAATTGGTCTAAATTTTTTTATGGATTTTGAAGGATAGGAACCTGCCTCTTATGTTGGTCGTATCACAGTTAAGTAATAGAAAACGTAATTTTAACTTCTTTACGAATAACGGTAGAGTTTCGTGTTTACCACCTGTTAATTTTTCCATAACTCTTGGTTTGTTTATCAATAGTTAGTCAATTCTTACCTAGTTTGTTAAGTTTGGAAATTTATTTTCCTTAATTCATGATTAAAATCACCCAGATATATTGTTTCTTTTGAGATTATAAAATGTATAAAATATTAACAAGTAGAGATATTATTCGTAAAAAAACCAAAATGTAAGTGAAAAAAAAGATTAAAAAAAAAAAAGGACTATACACGGAATAAGAGAATACGTTGAATATTTTAAGTTTTTTTCCTTTTAGAAACATGTAACAACTGACTATCCGTAAGGTCTATGCTCTATAACTTGGGTTTCTTCCAATCAGCCAAATTGGCACATCAATCTAAACCAACTCGACTCCAAACATACAAATAGTTAGTAATAGAGAGAATAGAAGGTGAAAGGATGAAAGTTCAATTTTACCAGATTCTAAATTATACAGCTTGGTTAATTGTGAGTTAAAAAATATCGAGGATTTCTCTTTGAGGAGAGTCTATTTAGCGTGTCTTGCTATCATATTTATAGTCATTGTTAGTGTTGTACAATTAAAGCAAACTATTGCAATTGCTTGCTTGTAATCATTTCTTTCGAGCCTGAACCAATTGCTTCTCCATTCATGTTGCATTCTATTCTTCTCCTGGAAATCCTAATAATGAACATAATCTTCACCTTAACCAAAATGAGGAGAAGATACGAATATAAATCTTTAAAAAGATTATATAAATTAATTATTCCTTGAGAAACCTTATATGAGTGCAGGATAATATATTTGCCATTAAACACTAAGAAAATTATAAATAACTTATTACTTTGTTTTTAGCGCATAAGGAGCAATTTCTTTACTTTGAAGCATATTGTAATGAACATTTTTATCCAACATTAGTGATATAACTGAACTTTTTAAGCAAATAGTTATTTCATACCAATCTTAAAATTTGTCACTAAAAATAAAAACGTTTTTCATCTAAGAATTTATCAAATAAGCATATTTATTTTATGAGCTATTTGAATCTAAAATATCCATAAAATTGCAATTGTAAGACAGAAAGCTTAAAATTGAAAATGAATACATATAGCAGACAATTAATTTCCATTAGACTTTCGTGCAGAGCTTCAAAACGTAATTTTTCGTTCTGGTTCAAATATATATATATATATATATATATATATATATATATATATATATATATATATATATATATATATATATATATATGTATATATATATATATATGTTTCGTTATATATATATATATACATATATATATATACATATATATATACATATATATATATTCTTTAACGACGATTATTAATTTAGATGGTCTATGTTTTACATTTGATTGACATAGAAGAGGCAGTCTTGTAATATAATCTAGTTTATTGCACATCTAGAAACACATAGGCATATTAAAAACATAAAGCGTGGACGACACTACACAGAACAAAGGCAACGAACACTCAATGTGCTGCAATCGACAATATGGTGAACGGACAAAGACACAAGAGGAGGGGTTTTCCAGAGTTTCGCTACTTATACCAAGCGTAAAATCACATTATTTGCGGGGGTGTGAAGGGATGTATTTCAAGATACTCTCGTTAGGTTTATAGCTAGGTTATTAATCAAACATGTGTCTTGAAGGAATGGACCAAAGCTAAATCAAATCTATTAAAGGTAAATGATGAGAATTTATTACATATGTATATATTTGTTCAGTTCCGGTTTTCATTCCGACTAATATACTGGTTTTTGGTTCATTTCCGGTTTTCGTTCCGACTAATATACCGGTTTTTAGTTCAGTTCCGGTTTTCGTTCCAACTAATATACCGGTTTTTGGTTCAGTTCCGAATGAATAATTTTATTTTATGTACATTCTTATCTCAAACCATATATAAATGTAGTTCATTCAACTGAATTAAAACTGTCTTCTACCAGTTGTTTTTAGGGAAACCGAAATAGAAAAGTACTATCGAACATGAACAGGAAACTGAGAAGCAATGAATTAGGTTGGGAGGGGGAAATCCATTATTTTTGCGTTAAATTCAAGACTTTATTTAACATGCTTCCGATTGCCCGATTTGGGTCAAGTATGCACCGTTTTGTTGTAGAGTTTTCCGGCATTTTAAAGGTTCCTTCATAATGCCTCTCTCATAGAACCATGGTTCTTACTGGCCAAAAACTCTAGTAATCGATTTTTACGATCTTATCTTGATCCCTACTTTTTATCATACAGGAAGTTTTGCAATGCGAGAAAAGGTGGTAAACACTTGGTGCCAGATCCGGGCTATATGGTGGTTGCATTAAAACTTCCCAACCAAGCTCCAGAAGTTCTGGCGTGTCACTACAGACATGTATGGCCTGGCGTTGTCCTGATGTAACACAACACCTCCTCTGTTGGCCAATTCTGGCCGTTTCTCATCAATCGCTAGCTTCAAACGGTCCAGTTGTTAACAGCAGAGATCTGAATTTAGCGTTTGGCTGTACGGAAGCAACTCATAATAAATTAGTCCTTTCCAGTCTCACCAAATACACAGTAGAACCTTCCTTGCCGTTAGTCCTGGTTTGGCCACCGTTTGAGCTGCTTCACCGCGCTTTGACCGCGATCGTTTTCACACAATATTGTCGTATGTAACCCATTTCTCATCCCCAATCACCATCCGCTTAAGAAATGGGTTGATTTCATTCCGTTTGGCAAAAGCTTCCCAGATGGGAATTCGATGCATTATGTTTTTTTGGTGTTAATTCGCGTGACACCTAAATATGGAGCTTTTTTTTAAATCCAACTTTGCTCATTGGCTTAAAATTGTTTTATGGTCGATCCTTAGCTCATGGGTGATACTAGGACTACTAACATGCCGGTCAACTTCGATTATTTCTGTGACTTTATCGACATTTTCGACGATGAACCAGCCTATGTGAGGTGCATATTTTAACATAAAAAATGCCGTAACGGAATCAACGAAACCAAAATTGCACGTAAACAGCAGTTACAGTATCGGCACCATAAACACCATTCACATTTTCAGCTACCTGGCTTGCATTTTCACCTTTATCAAAGAAAAACTGTTAAATGTACTTAATTTTCTCTTTGATGACCTCCATTTTTAACACCCTGTAACTCACAACTGAATGAATCAAACAAAAAAATAGCAAAATAATTTTTTTAGTGTGAAATGTTGCCTTGGCAACGAGCATAATTTTCAAATTATTTGATTGATATTTCCTACAGCCATTTACTGAAAGAAAAATGGATTTTCCCCCAACCTAATATATGTAATGAGGATAATTATATGGTATGCATTAAATTTGAAAACATTGATTACAGTAACCAAATGACTGAGAATATGTCGAACTAAATTTTACTAATTTTTTTCGGTACTGGTCCGGTTTTCATTCCAACCAAAATAGTGGTTTTTTCAGGTTTTTCGGTTCAGTTCTAGTTCTAATCCCCGCTCTCTTGTACGAATGAAATCAGTCCATGTTTTAAAACAAGCAAGTATAATGAACTTTCCAGCATGTGAAACATTTCAGAGTTTAACATTTTTTTTTATTATTATCAAATGACTTATCTAGATGTGTTGTCTAAATCTCTTTACGATGAAATCTTAGTTATTTTTAGGTTTTTCTTTTCTACAAAGCCCTTAAAAACGTTTAACTGTTGAATATATATAACTATCCATTCTATCAATAAAAGGGTAATGAAATATTTTTAAACAGACACGTTAATTGTAAAACTGGAGATTTTCATTTCGATGAAAAGTATGATGCATTACATCAAACATTTATTTCTGCCACGTTGAGTTTTGACAAGACACGATCACGATAAATCAAAATCAATCATGATACCACGAGTATTTTGTCATCACACCGCAGTTTGTATGTAGTGAGCTTAAAAACTAAATTGATACATGACCAATCTTACGGATTATTTTGAAACTATTAAACAAAGCTTAGCGAATATATGTATCGATTAATGATTATTTTTGATGGAAACTTTATAATAACGGTAACGATTTATTATTATTTTCGTGCTTAAGTATCATACCAGCTGGGTGGCATGGTTAGTTTGTCACGGGCCTTTTGCACCTAAGGTTGAAGGTTCAGTCCCGACCCAAGTCGGTGGATTTTCATGATTCTGAAAATCGACCTCGGCCATATCGTATGATTATACAGCATGTAAAAGATCCCTAGAGTATGTTTGGCTTTTGGGTATTCTAGGGAAAGATAATCCTAGAACAATTTCGCATCGTCAGAGATCAGTGCCTCCTTCTGGTTAGGAAACTAGGTGTCAAAATTACTTGCGGCAATTGTTATCCACCTATATTGTGTCACACTAAAAAGAGATACCGGCATCCAGAAATGTAGTAGGTCTGCAATGGTAAATCACCAATCCGCAGCCTATTAGAAATAAATTTAATTAACATCACAACCTATTGACGACATTATATGAAACGAAGCACCTGGTTGCAAGATCAGCCCCTACGACACATAGAAAATCAGGGTTGCCAACTTGGCGCGTTATTAATAGAGTTGGCGATTGTTATGATAATGCGAAGTACCTTTATTTTATATTTTTGATCGAATTGCATCTAAAAACAAATCTAAGCTACGCATGGGAATTGCTAAAAAATTAAATAAATGTGGAAAAATCTCGGAATAATTTATAACTATTAGCTTTTTTTAAAAAAATAATAATTATATATATATATAAAGGGTGTTTTTTTAGAGGTATAGAACTTTCAATTGCAATAAAACAACGATGTATTATTCGATTGACATGATTTTTTTTTATTCCAAAGATAAACTTGTGGCATTACATTTTAAATATCATTTCTGGCATACGACTGCCACGGCTGGCTCGGATGTAGTCCAATCTGGACGTCCAATTTTCGATGACTTTTTCCAACATTTGTGGCCGTATATAGGCTATAACACGGCGAATGTTGTCTTCCAAATGGTCAAGCGTTTGTGGCTTATCCGCATAGACCAATGACTTTACATAGCCCCACAGAAAATTATCTGTGTTAAATCACAAGATCTTGGAGGCCAATTCACAAGTCCAAAACGTGAAATTAGGCAGTTACCAAACGTGTCTTTCAATAAATCGATTGTGGCACGAGCTGTGTGACATGTTGCGCCGTCTTGTTAGAGAACCACAGCTCCTGCACATCATGATTGTTCAATTCAGGAATGAAAAAGTTAGTAATCATGGCTTTATACCGATCACCATTGACTGTAACGTTGTGGCCTTCAACGTTTTTGAAGAAGTACGGACCAATGATTCCACCAGCCCATAAAGAGCACCAAACAGTCAGTTGTTCTGGATGTAACGGTGTTTCGACATACACTTATGGATTAGCTTCACTCCAAATGCGGCAGTTTTATTTGTTGATGTAGCCATTCAACCAGAAGTGCGCTTCATCGGTAAACAAAATTTGCTTATGAAAATCGGGAACAACGGCATTCGCGTTTTGGGCCCATTCGACGAATCTACGCCTTGCTTGATGATCCTTTTGATGAATTGCCAAACCAGACTGAGAATAAATCACTTGACAGCTGTTAAATCTGTCGCTATCTTGGAGAGTAATGCCAACTTAAACTTCTATACCTGGAAAAAAACATTCTTTATATAATACAGACTCAATAAAACTATTTAATAAATAAAACAAAACATATTGTTTCCATACAAAGTTGTGTAATTAATGGCATTACTTTTACAATGAGTTTATAAATTTTCAATATGGGTTTAGTTTAATATTAGTTTAACTATTATTTTTTGTTTAACGAAATAGTTTTATTTAAGGTTTAACACATTATTAACTCTATTTAAATTGATACAGCAGAATTTTGTTCTTCAATTATAATTCTTGCAATTTAGAATTAAACAGATAAAAAATATAGTATGCAGAAAAGGAACTATATTGCACCTCAAGATGTATTTAAGTCGTCTAGAAGAAAAAACATGTCTGGAAAGGATAAAAAAAGAGAAAAATTCCTTTTTCGCCTGTTGCCTGAAAATTTATTTACTAAGCAGTCCAAAAACTTGTCTGTTTTAGGTTCTGAGCATACACAAACGATTATTGTTCAAAGACTTGGTGTAAAAAAACTAATTGGAAACAGCGATAACCTAAATTAATTGGCAGCCAACTCTAAGGCGCTTTATCTGCCACTGGACTCGAAGAGGTTGCCATATATAAAAAGAAACTGCTTAGTTCATTTAGATTTGAATATAAATAAAAATATGTACTATGCATAAAAATGAAATGTTCTTTAAAATTATATAAAATGTTTTATATATGGAATATTTTAATGTATGGAACTTAACCTTTTTTTAAACTATTATTCAATCGCTTTGATTTAATAATTTATGTAACTCTAATTTTACTAACTATTTATTTTATTTGTTGATTGATATTTATTCGTTTGGTATTATAAGTTTTGTGTTGCAAAAGTAAGTCTCATTTTTGCAATGAATCTCGATGCTAGAATTCGACTGTTGACTGTTTAGAATTCGATTCGATATGTGTTTTTTACTAATAAAAGAAAAAATTGTTACTCTTTCTAATTGATTTGGATTTTAAATGACAAAGATTTTATTGAATATTCTTTCGTGTAAAAATGTGTTTTCTGGTTTGTTACGGCGAATATGTAACTATTTTTTTTCTATTTCAAAATGATTATTTGCATTATATTTTGAACCCATGAACTACCGAAATGAAGATGTCAAATTGGTCACTTAGTTATAATTTCAAAGAAATTTTTTTAAATTTCAATATTTAGTAATTTTTTTTCTTTAAATTTCATGAAAAATTGTTGTTGTAATATTTTCCTAGTTTCAAGAAGGAAAGAAAACACGTCTATACTTGTTTGTAATTTTTCATTAAATTTGGAAGAATAATTACAAGAAAAAAATGGTTAATTCCTTAGTATTCGATTTTTATAACTTCTTTGCTTTTAACGTTATTTTTTTTATCAAGTTTGTAAATAAATCTTTTGTTTTATAGAAACTGTACAATTTCTTACGCTCTATATAATCAGAAAATAAAGTTGACGATATGGTCTTACAGTATTTTTTTTAAGTACAGTATTTTCGATACTTGCGTATTTTATTTTCCCCCATACCTCACACTTTAAACAATTAAATTTTCCCATTTTATTAATTGATCTCTAGCTTTAATTTGAAAAGGATGTCGCCATTTTCTTTTTGTCTGTCGATTTAAATAAATAAAATTTGTTTCAATTCCTCTTACTGGTGAAACATGTTAAAAGTTGTGTATTGTTAACCATTTATTGTTTAAATGTGCAACATGTTTGCTTGGTTAAACAAACGTGAATTTTACCAGCATTATTTAAATATTAATGTAACAATTTATCATTTTCCGATTTGCTTAGAGAGGTTTCTAATTTACTATTATTAATTCTTCATATATTCAAGTAGAATTTTCAAATTCAAAGTTCAATTAAAACATTGTATAATGACTTAGTGATGTTTACATTTTGTTCTTTTTCTCCCATTGGAATTTGGTTTATTGCAGTTTAAAACCCTTTTAGCATATTTCTTGATTGATTTAGCATGAATTAAGCATTCTGTTTCAGTTTTTAAACTATATAAAATAATAAGTTAAAGTTAGGATATTTATGAATTTTATACATGTATTTAAGTTGTTTATCGGGTTTTTTTCAATTTGAGATTTAGAATATGAATAACTCATTCATCATACCAACATTTTTCTTTATTTTGATAAATATCGAACATAGAAAATAGTTTCAAACTGAAAGAAATTAAAACTTTGTTAGAAAAAAATTAACCCTTTTTTAATAATAAAAAGAATATTTGAGTTATTATTTACATTTATATATATATATATATATATATATATATATATATATATATATATATATATATATATATATATATATATAATATATATAAACGTAAAGGACGAAATATTATTTTTTTGTCTTGTTTAGTTTATAATACAAAAAGTAATCGTAACTAATGTTATAAAAATATGTGAAGTGGGTTTTATCATATGTAGGGGATTTTTTTAATGTATCCGTTATAAATATAAAAACGACATTTATGTGACCTTAAAAGGGAGAAATTAAAAAAAACCCTGAAAATTTGACAATAGAGTAGGCGTAAAATAAATTGAAAGCTTCGAGATATCTTGTTCAACTAAAACTTATTTCAACTGCATTCCTGATGTATTTAAAACAAAATTTCGAGATCACCGTTTGAATGTAAATGTCGAATCATGTAGCATCTGACATTCACATTAATTATTTCTTCCACGAAAAAAATGTTTTATAGTAGGAATTTGATATAAAATGAAAAGAGAGAACATGGAGTATGGAGTTCAATTAATGTTATGAAAAAAGAATAATGTCCGTTGTACTAGTTTTACTTTTTTCAGTTAATCCTTTAACATGGATAAAAACATTCTTCTAAGCAGATGTAATTGAATTTTAGATCAGAAACACCATAAATGAAAGAACATTCTGTCAAAGTATCGAAAGTACAAGTTTAAAATACAAAACATTTTATTGTATATATATATAAATCAGTTAATTTTTTTCAGTAGAAATGTTTGAGTATATTTACATATTTAGGTGTTTAATGCGAGAAATTTTGGAACATTTTTTAAAGTTAAAATAAAGTGAATCGACTTATACACGGATCAGCTAATCTTAGAAATAATGTAGCTTAAAGAGAAGAATGGATATCTTTTTAGCATTTTTCGTTAGCCATACGCAAGCCATTTTAGTCATTTAACATTTTGAGTATTTTGAATATACTCTTTTATTGAAAAATTGGAAAACTCACATAAGTCCTTCGAAATCGGCATCAGAATATGATTGGTTGGTGTCAAGTTCTTCGAGAAGTCAAATGTATGCATGCATGTTAATAACAGTTTTTGTTAGTTCCAAGATAGTTAGTTATACGGCTCTCCCCCTGGAAAAGAAATCCACCTCCCTAGCTTTGGGGAGCTGCAAGTATCGCCGGGCAGGTGAAGATATGTTCTGGAAAAAGCTCTGTTTCGGGGCAGTTTCTACATGATCTGGTACCATTTTCATTAATTTTCATCTTTGTAATTGCTCTGATTCATCAATCTTACATATGGCTTTCTGGATAATTCGTAAAATTCTCATTCACTAGTAGGATTGTCAGAGACTGTAGTTCATAAAAAGCTGTGTATACCAATTTCTCTCCCCACTCATTTTCTAAGCCAAAAAAAAATCGCACCGAACTCAAATAGTACAAATATATTTAATGTGAATAGAAAGAATATATTAGTTTCAGATAGGGGAATAAAAATTAAAATTATTAAAGTGTGCATCTGGTGTTTTACTTCACAATCACTTGATTACGAAATAATCCTCCCGTTTTCCCCACTTGTCAACGTTTTCATCCGCAGGGCAGTATGTTTGGAAATTATGGGATTTTTTTTTAAAAAATTTGGTTTAACTAAGGCTTTTGAATTTTAGGCAATTTTTTGAGAAATATTACTCAATTTCGTCTTATTTTCGGAAGTATACGGAACGCTCCCTAAAAGCTGAATTTAACAAAAAAGTTTTAGCCGGCCTTGCATTTAAAGAAAGAAAATACATATATCTATATAAATATTTGGGAGATTTTTTAACAGAAGTATAAATACTGCCCCTAAAAATGGACTAGAGAAATTTAAGAACTAAGAAATTCTTTCCCCTTTTGCCTCTGTCAAAAAAATGGAAGAAAAATATATAAATAAAAAAAACTATGCCACAATTCAACGAATTCTAAAACGTTAAAAAGAAAAATGGAAGAGATGCGTTCCATTAAATACAACTGCTAGACACTAAGCATACATCTACTAGCACATAACGGAATGTGTCCAAAACTCTGAAGTATATGTTCGTTTACCCATCTAGAAACTGTCTGAGTATATGAGCAGGCCACCAATACAGACGAGTTTCAAGTGATACTCTAAATTTATGAAAGAGGAAGAAGAAAGCAGTACCAAAAAGACCCTGGGAGTGAAATGTATTTTGGGGTCGCTGTATTCTATTTCCATACATAAGTTGGGATGAGTGTCAGTTGCTAGTTCGAAGCCAAGGGGACGTAGTTGTCACGGATGGTGACAAGAAGATGTGAAATATGTTCCACGTCCCCTTTATTTCATTTTGTGTTCTATTTTTCTTGTAAGTAAGTAACAGTTTGTCTCTGCTTTTCAGAGTTACTGGTATTGTATTTTTTTAACGGATTGAGAATTTGGAATTCTAGATTTAGAATGCAGATATGCTGATTTAAGTCTTGTATTGCTATTTATTGGTTTTTATTAAGTTGTTAGTAAAAAAAAATAAAGAATAAAAAAACAAAATGTGTGTGGGTATTTGGTTTATAAAAGACAGATGAATACACTTTATTATAAGTACTAAATGATTCATTCAAGTTATTGTATGCACTAAAAACATCAAGAAAACCATGGAATTATACATAATAATGACAAATAATTAATTAATAAAAGTGACACCACTGATGATTTTTTCTACCGCTTCATTCATCCAAATAAAAACACATTTTATCTACATATTCTAATCTAATAGTAAATTTAACAAACAATACATCCCGTGATTCATTTATTACTTTTCCAGATTTGAGAGGCAAATTTCAAAAAATTACATCAAATATTTTTTTAAAAAAAGTATTTTTGATGAAAAGTTTTTTTTAAATGTGTTTTAATTTCTGCTGATTATTATTCCAAACTGACATACGATGAATTTCAGGAGCATTATTTATTTGTTATAATTTATGCAAGCATATTATTCAAGATAACTTTTGATAACTGAAATATTTTTTAAAATAGGAAGAAATGCATACAAATATTAAGCCAAAACTTTTCTATCTGTAAATATTAATACAAAACAGATTTACATAATACGGACTATACACATTGCTCGCTTGCGTTTAATAAAGGAGCTTTAATCATATGCTATAAAGCGTTTTAGCATGGAATATTGATTTGAAATGGCACCAAAATTTAGGATATTAATTAATAGTTTATAATATATAAAACATAATCAATAAAAAAGTAATGACCATAATTTCCTATCATGATAATTTAAAATTGAAATAGAGGATTTATTATAAAATTCCTGATTTATAATTATTCACTCTATCCTATTGAACTTTTATCTTGCCTATATAAACACAAGCATTGATATTATACTGTGAGAATGCTTAGAAATTAGAGTTAAATATTAGAGAAATGAGCCCATTATTTAAGTGCCTTTCCTTAAATGCATTATGTGTATGTTGTAATATAAATGATGCGAACATTCCAAAATGTCGTTTTGACAAAGTATGACCAACGCCCACAGTTTTCTGGAGGGGCGCATCAGCGGACCTTCCCAGGAGACATCATCAACAGACGGATGATTGGGTGGAGGGTTGGGCTCTTCAACTCCCTTTGAAATTTCTCCAGACCCCTTACAGGGGATGAATATTAGATTTGATTAAATCTCATTGCATTCCCGTTAGTTTGATGCAGTGTATCCCAGGTACACAATAATGCATTTATAATGACACCAAACTTACCTCTACCACGCAGTATTGTTCTCCTGGGTGGAATGCAGCACTTGGTCAATATATTTAGATAATGAAGGGTGGATTTATCTCAAAATGAAATCGTTTACACGTTCAACCTCAGTTTTCAATAGAAAATGGATATTAATATTAACCACAGTATTCTTGGTTTAGCATGGTTCTAGTTCGCGTCATTTTAAGAGAGTTGTGGTAGTTATTTATTCTGCGCATTCAGTAATAAATGATAACAAGTACCAGCCAATTAAATAGAAATGAAATATATACTTATACATTTACTTTAATATAGATATACTTAAATAGAGAAGATTATACCATTCAAATATTTTAGAACACACATTTACTCTTATAATAAGTACAGGTTTAAGAAAGCTTCAAAAAATTTTAAAGTCAAGATTAGCTAGATAACTAAAAAAAGAAGAAGGTATATAATATATATCATACACAATAGGTTATAATAAAAAGGTTATTTTGTTTTTTTTCATAAGAAATACACTTTTAATACTAAGATCTTTTAATATAAGATTTACAAATTTTCTGATACACTTTTCCCGATATCACAGATGATTTATTTTGTGTGTGTGCAGCGTATCATATCTCCTTTAAATACTTTGTGGGTTTCATTAAATAACTAATAGATGGTGTTTTTGTTAAACGTCCGTGTTTTTCGTTTTTATTCTCAATTCATTAGCAAGTAACTGGCTTTGTACAATAGAAACACAATTAAAAACTAAATTTGTTGCTTACTATGGATCACAATATAATCGAAATAGTAAAAATGCAGTGTCTATATTAAGAAATATTATAACGTACACATAGTTTGTATTTATTAAAGTCGAACTATAAAGCACCACTAGGGCTATTGGATAACATATGCAGAACACTCAAATAGTACACTCTTGTCCAAAATTAAGGTCAGAAACATGTTTTGACATAATTCAAAATTCCTTCCATTTAAAACTGATAGGATTTGTGTTTTCTATTTTTGAAGAAAAGGGGGTACACAATAACAAATTTAGGTTTAAGAAAATAAATTTTTCAGCTTGAGTTTTTGGTTTAGCGCTAGATTGAGCCCGCTTACGAATCTGGGATTTTTGATTACATTTTTGTGAATAAAAACAAACAAACAAACAGGTTAAGACAAACAAGTTAGCATGTTTTCAATCAGAATGACTTCTCATAATCATTTAGATTATTCTTTGAGATGGACACTCTTGGCATGCATGAAGCTGGGCAGTCTCAAGCGGAGATGCATGATGGTTACAAGCGACACCGGAAGTGGTCTTTCAATTATGGCAGGAATTCCAAACAAGTGGTACTGTCCCCAGAAAGATCGACCAAGACCACCACAAAACAACGACATCAGCAAAGGATCACTACTTGGCATTATGCCCACGAAGACATATGCGAGCAACCAATCCACAATTTTCTCATGTCCTTTTTGCAGTGTCTGGAAGAAGAATTTCCAGGCAAACAGTCTATAGACGTCTTGAAAAGTCTGGCCTTTGCTTCAGGCGTCCTGTCTTGTGTGTCACTATGACTGTATTCAGCATGAAATACCAGTTATTGTGAGGAAGAATACATCAGTTGTGGACTCCACAAGAAATGGAGCTGTCCTTTTCAGTGATGAGTTGAAATATACCAGACAAAGTGAATCTCGGGTTTCCATCTCTCCTGTATAACAAGAATTGACACATTTGGTGACAAAGGAATCATTGTGTGTGATTGCATAATTTTGGGAAGTCGTACACCACTATACGTTCTTAATGCAGGTACTGTCAACTCACAACGCGAAAGTGATGATGTCTTGGAAGTTTTTGTGAGGTTTTTCTATCTGCTAAGGGTTAGAAATTACACACACCAGATAACAATTCTATTGAATATGTTTGGGATGGTCTAGGAAATGCATTTCTCAGTGTAGCTCCCCTCTCAGGACACCCAGGAGTTAAAAGTCCTGCGTTTGAAAAAAATAAATTCAAAATTAAGTTCCTTTCGATATTGTTACATTGCTATATTCTTTCTCACATTATAAGTTTCTGTGGTATATTTTGAGGCAGAACAATAAATAGTTCATTAATTTTCACAGAATTTATGTTTGTGACCTTAATTTTGGACAAGAGAGTAATTAAGGTATTCGACTACGTTCGAAACCGTGATTTTAAAAAAAGCGCATAAATGGTTAAGGTGACTTGGTACCCTAAAAATCACAAACCTATCGTTTTTTTTATTATCATTTAATCTTATTATTTGCATTATTATCTTTCGATTGATATATCACTTGTGCATGTCGGAAAGTTAGAAGTTGAATAAAACTTCATTTGAAAACAAATTAGGCAAATCAGCCACACCCCCTTTTTAGAAAAAAAAGCTAAAAAATGCGTTATGATAAAAAAAATCTATTTTATAAATAGAAATAAAAACTATAAAAAAGAATGTGTAGTATTAAAAGCAGAATATTTCCGAGGCAATACAATAATGTAATTTTTCTTCCTTGTGAAATGTGTGCATGTAAAATTTTTAAATTAAGGCATTTTATAATAATAATTTTATATAATTTCAGTTCTTATTCCTGATATATTTTCCATACAAATGTAATACTTTAATATTATAAGAAGAAAAACAGCTAAAATTTCTGTCGTGACAGAAAAACATTTTTTTTTAAAGTTTTTCTTGAGTTTTCTTGTGCAATTAGTACTCTAAAATTTGATCATTTATAAAAATGTTTGGGTTGAAAACATATGAAAATGCAATTATTTTAAAGAAAAACGTATAAGTAATATCTTAAAGTGGTATTTTAAGCTTAATTAAGCTTATAATAATTATTTTTTCAGAACTTTAAAGTGGTTTTTCTCAGTTTGTGATTTTCGAAACCTTAGTGCATTCAAAATGCTACTCCTTCGACAATTATTTACTAATCACTTCAATTTTTTTCCTGCGGGTTAAAAATAAAGCATGTAATAAAATTAGGGATCCGTTTTGCTATAAACTGAATACTTTTTTTTTTTAAAAAAAAAATAAAATGTAAGACATGTTGGCTTTTTCGTTGATTTTTAGCCTGTATATCAACATTTTATTTTTTTTTCTCGAAAATGAATGAAGTTATTCTAAAATCGATCCCTAAAGTTGTTAAGAACCTCCATAAGAATATTATAAAAAATTTCAGGTCAAAATATTAATTTTTACAAAAGGAGTAGGATTTTAAAATTTTCCAATTTTCTTCAAAAAATTTAAATTTTTAAAATTGTGTGAATAATATATGAAAATTTTCATCTGGTAACATTTTCTTGAATAGAAACATTGTATAAAAAGTTAAAATATAATTTTAAAATACGTAAATAAAGAAGTTTGCTCAAAGGGTGCCAAGTCCCCTTAAATTTCATGATATTTAGTGTCACTCAGATTAGAATACATGCATAAAATTGTTTTAAGGACATTTTGTCAAAAACTTTTTATTTAAATATAACATTTTGGTAAAAAATTAACTTAGAAAAATCTTTTTTTCCAAATGTTCTCCTTTTGTAAAAAATGTTCTATTGTAATAATATTTTGCCTGTTTATAATTCAGACCTCTCTACAGAGGCTAAACTAAAATTTTTGAAAAATTCATATTATTTTCAGAGTTACCTTCAATTGAAATAATTATTCACGTTTTTTTCTTAAAATTGCTCCCTTCTGTCTTCATTGAATATGAATAAACCCACTTCTAAGTTATATATTTCAAAAGTACTTGTTGAACCTCTGAACAGAGATCTGTGCTATATACAGGCAAAATATTATTCTAATAGATGCATTTTTTACAAAAGGAGAACATTTGGAAAAAAGATTTTTCTAAGTTAAATTTTTGCCAAAATATTGTATTTAAATAAATTTTTGTCAAAATGTTCTTAAAATTTTTTATGAATGTATTCTAATCTAAGTGACACTAAATATCATGAAGATTTTTCATTTATGCGCTTTTCAAAATCATGGTTCTGAATGTAGTCGGATACCTTAAGAAAAACATTGATCCAAAAATATTACATGACAAGTATACTTTTGCTAATTCAAAGGAGTTACATAGAATGGGCAAATAAAAAAAAACATATTTCTCTTTATGCAAATCATTATTTCTGATCAGTTATAATCTTGTATACAACAAAGTAAGGAAATGAAGAAATTAAAATTAAATGAAAATATATATGGCACACTCAAAATGTAACATTAAACATAAAAGTTTTAAAGTTAACTCACAAACATTTGTCACTAAATGTTTCTCGTATTTAAAAAATAGTAGAATATTTTATAACTGTGAAATTCTTAGAAAGTCATAGAATGGATTTAAGAATTTTAAAATCAATTTATATCATTATATTTATTTATTTGATTTCAGAATGAGACTACAACTGTCATAATTATATATCCGAAAAATAGTCACAAAATAGAAAACTCCAATTTATGTTAAAAATGATTGACTTGATTGATTGAATAAATAAATAATTACTTTTTATTCAATAGCGTTGTGTAAGTACTCTTGTATTTTTGTTTAAATATAAACCGTAAAATTTTTAATATTTCTAACGAATTAAACTTTCTGTCAGTGATAAATTGTAACTAAAAAAAATTATGATTTGCAAAATATGGCTATTTTTATAAGAAATTATTAATGCTTTTAAAATAATTTCATAAAACTTAATGTAACGTAGATAATTAAAATTTATATATAATTCCTTTTTCTGAGATTAAGCTTTTGAAAGTTTTTTTGAGATTTTATCTTCATTGAATGTAATTTTAAAAAAAAGTACCTGCTTGGTTTTCAATATTTCATAAAATGTTTAAAAAGTTATTGATTTTTTAATTATATTCAGTTGGCTTTGTACTAATATCAGTGTCTTTCAATAAGAAGCTTCAGATAATATTCTTTATTTTGACACAAACCTCACAGATATAATAAACTTAAATATATTTAAATGATATAGTTTTTAATTTTATAATAAAACTATTAAAAGTAAAAAAATATAAAAAGCTTTGAAATATGAAACTTTTTTAAAAAGATTTTAAACAAAGAAAATAAATTTTGGGGTTATGTGGAATGCATATCCAGGTTAAGTAAAATGGCTTTAGTTTAAGGGGAAAAAACACCGAAAGAAAAATAAAGTATAAACTTCGAAGGAAAAAATCAAATCAAAAGAAAAATTGAAGGAAAGTGAAATAACTCTGAAAATACTAGTTTAGATTTTGTTACAAGAAATAAATTCTGTTCAGAGAAAATGGCGAAAGAAATAAGATTATTGTTATAAAAGAGATATTGGGGATATATAAACTAACACCACATCTAAAAGAATTTGACAATATTTTTAACAGAGATGAAAGCATTTTGAAATATGAGTGAAACTGCATTGCCTGAAAAGCAAGTTTATTGGTTTTAATAAAAAATTTATATGATTAATTGTTTTGGGAAATCATATAACTTCGCTTGGGATTATGGTTAAATATTATTGTCATTAAATACCATTTAGTTAATAATTAAAAAATACTTTACATGATTGCTTTATTTTGAAGTAGTTAAAAGATTCTGTGAATAGATGCAATGAATATTCGCACAAATGACAAAGTGTACTTACTAGCCATAGGGAGAATGACATAAGAAGACAAATTCCGATTCTTATTTAATACCTTAAAGGAATAATTTTATGTTTATATGAATACATGTTTTAGATTTTTATAAGGGACAAAGCTTGCTATTTTTGGCATTTTCTTTTTCTTTTGTAAATAAACTCAGTTCTTGATGGTCACATGATAAAGGCAAACACGTGTTTTCCAATGAAATCAAAACAGGCATTAAACTAATCGTAATTGTCGTTCTATTTGTAAAACTTACAATTAGATAAAGTTATTAATTTCATAATTGTGTGAGTAAAAGTTCTTAACTGTTATAAAAAATGTTAAGCAAGATTTTATAAAATCAATAAAAACATTTTCATTTTATGCATGCGCTTTTAAATAGAATGATTTCATATACATGCACTTTTTAATAAAAAGTTCCTGCAAAGAGCAAAGGTGGACAACAACGAAGCGCATGAACTGATTAGCTGAAAGCACAAGAGAGATTTTATCGTGTGAGTATGGCATCACATGATTTTTTTTTAACTGATTGGCTAAAATCACGTGGTTATCATTATCATGTGACTATGATGTCACAGGAATTTAGCTCATTGCACCCCCACCCCCTCTAAGCGTAACACTTAACGTACCAGAGCCATGAAATAAAAGCTTTTGAGACTTAAATCAAAATTGTTAAGTTTTCATTTTTCTTCAACTTATTGAATGCAAAACTTTTTACAGTTTAATGTGTGCTACTAAATTTTTCAATATATCTCTCTCTTTTTCTTTCTTTTTACCCAATAATCATATGCACTTTATCGTTATTTACCGTAACGGGTTCTTTTGCTAGTGGAAAATTTATGTAACTTTATAAATTTATCTGCATTGAAATCTCAAACTTCAAAATTTTCCTAGTAAATATGCAATGGTGTTTATGTATAGTTTGTTTTACGGCCAGTTAAGAGCATCGGGAGTAGGTAATTCACAAGGCAAAAGGACAACCATTACAAATATTTGCTACATGATCAGTTCTATTTGTAATAATAATAACATACTCTTAAAAACTAATTAATATTAAGTAGAGTTTTTTCATTATTTTTCATTATTTGTTTATTTTTAAAACACAAGTATTAATTTTACCTTTGAAATATCAGTTCAAAGGAAATTGTCAGAAGAAATTAATATTATAAGTGAATCATATTCTCTGAAATAAATGAAGAAAGTTTTAAGAATGAGAATAGTATATATGATCTATTGGGTTGATTGATTGATTGAATATTAACGTCGCACTGTTAAGCTACACGAGGGCTTTTGGCGACGGACCACGTAATTTTGAACCGTGGTCAAGTGACGTGGACGACACCTGAGCTGGCACCCCCCTCTCCTAACTACCACACCACACCAACGGGAGGACGTTTCAGCTCTCGACAGATTTAACGTCCATCGCTGCCCTACACGGCGGGTCATTAGTGGTACTGGGCTCGAACTCGTGACAAAGCAAGCCACGGTCCGATACCTATACCACTCGGCTACCGCGGCCACTATGATCTATTGGTAACTGACTCAGAGCGATTTTACAAATATAATGAAGAAGCAAACCCAGCGAATACGCATTTAAGGCAAAAAAGAATGAAATTGTTTACTAGTTGTGAAGACGAATGTAAAGATAATAAGAACGATAAGAATATTGAAACTTCTACCGATGAAACTGTTTGGCAAAAAATTCAAGGAAATTCAGAAGCTGGATGATCCTTTTTCATACTATTGTTAAAGAAATATCAATGAAAACTGGGCATTTAAATGGAATAATATTAAGGACAAAGTAATAATTGCATTTTCGTCACAATATAAAGCTGAGATAACAAATAAATTTATTCTAATGAATACCGATATACATGTAAATTACTGAAATAAAAGATAATTTTTCAAGTAATGTTTTTCTTTTAATATATATGCATACTAAAATTATGGCAATTTGTAACTCTCTTATTAATTTTTATTTCCATTTTTTGTTACACTTTTGTTAAGTGCTACATTTCAGCCATTCACATGATTTAAATCTGCATTAGATTCCAGAATCTGGCAATAACCTTTTTATTGCACTTAGATTTAGCGCTATCTCTGCATTTTTAAGTGAAAATTTTAGGTAAGTTACGTCTATCTTGTAATGGATTTAGATATTCCTATCCATTACTTTCAATTCCTATTCATTTTCAAATTTTTGCTCAGTATTATTTACATAAAGGGGGAAGGTTGTCTGGCCAAAAAACATGTTCGACCCCACTTTTATATAAATTATTTTATATATTAGCTGTCCTGAGTCAGCAATGTTTATAATACTGTAGCATCCATTTTATAATTTTTAATCTCGGTTGCTCATGTGTCCTTCCTTGTGTGATTATCCTACTGTCCTGTCTTTGTGTTTTTCGAATGTGATTGTTGGATGTTATCTCCTGTTTGTAGAGAATAAGACTATATATGCACTGCTCAAAACAATTAGGGGAGCAAGCAAAAAAGTGAAGAAACCCGTGTGAGACAGACACGTATTTGCATACAATGCATAGTACACGTGTATCAATGCGCAATACAGAAAAAATGCGTGATAAAATTTGGAATTAAGCTTTAATTCTTTGAAAATATGGAAAAAAAACATGAAAAGATGATTTAGGGTAACAATTTGGTTAAATGTAAACGATAAAAGAGGTACTGTTTAGACATGATGCATGAGTTTTAATAGGGTGTGTGGTCTCCTCGAACAGCTAAGACTGCTGCACACATGTATGCCATGGATGCGATGAGGTTATCGATCAGACTTTGGGGAATACTCTTCCACTCCTCATGAAGTGCAATCTCCAAGTCTCGGACAGTAGCAGGCGGCCTTGGTCACGCAGCAATGCGTCGTCCGAGCATGTCCCAAACATGCTCGATTGGATTCAGGTCAGGAGAGCACGCTGACCATTCCATACGCTGTATTGTTTCAGCTTCAAGCATGTTCTCCACCAGACGAGCTCTATGCGGTCGGGCATTATCATCGTGGAAAACAAAGGAGTCTCCAATGGCTCCAGCGTAAGGGATGACATGAGGTCGAAGTATCTCGTCTGCATACCTGCGGCCCGTCAAATTGCCATTCTGAATGATATGCAGGTCCGTACGTCCGCCTATGCTGATTCCACCCCATACCATCCAACCAGCTCTTCTGTATTGTGACTTTTCAAGAACGAATGCGGGGTTATTTCGAGTGCCCCTGTCTCTCCATACAAGAACACGTCGGGTGTCACACTCTAGACTGAATCGGGACTCGTCTGTAAACAGCACCTGGCTCCAATCATGTTGCTCCCAATCTCGAGGTTCAGCAGCCCATCTTGTTTGGGCCGCACGGTGGCGTGGGGTCAACGGAATGCAGCCCATTGGCCTACGTGCATAAAGCCCTCCCTCATGAAGCCGATTACGTACTGTTTGGCTGGACACCCTTCGTCCTGTTGCCAAGAGCAACTGTCTTTGCAGCTGCGTAGCATTCTCTGTTCTGTTTCGACGGGCTGTTAACTGTATATACCGGTCATCAGTTGATGTAGTGGTGCGTGGCCGACCTGCCCCTGGTCGACGTCTAACATTTCCTGTTTCTTGGAATCGATTCCACAGCCTTGCAACAACCCTTCTGGCGACTCCAACAGCGTCCGCGACACTACGTTGTGTTTGTCCGGATTCCAGTCTGCCTATAACACACCATGCCATAGATTCAGGTAAATCACATTGTTGAGACATTCTCAAGTAACCTTGTCTCACACAAAAAAAAATACTGCACAATCGAATTTCACAGTTACGGCAATAAAACAGACGTTTCTGCAACATCCCGATTTCTGCCCTTATCTCTTTTTTCTGGTTTTTGACGTCATGAACTTTGATTTGCAAATAAAGTTTTCTTCTTCCGTTTCCTGGTAGGCTTTACATTATGGATGATTCATTTTATGTTACTTATTGGTATACATCTTTGCTTACTTTTGTTAAAATCATGTGCTCCCTTAATTGTTTTGAGCAGTATATATATATATATATATATATATATATATATATATATATATATATATATATATATTTGTGTGTGTGTGTATTGTGGCGAGCGAATTATTTTATTATTTCCATTATCAAGATAGTGGTTTTTGTAGTGATGAGGAATAGTTTATATAAGGACCTATCTTTAGTAGCATTCAACATATTTATTGAAGATCCTACACATTTATAAATTCTACTTGACAACACTTAGAGTTTTGACATAATAGGTAGCAGGCAATAGACATAAAACGGGCTTCAGTTATTTACATATTTCGCGGACAAAGGGAGAGATTTTCCAGAGTCTTGGGTATTTATACGTAGCAGCAAAATGAAGTCTTGAAATCCGAGTGACCTACGTGGACGGAGACTTGGATTGGTGGAAAATATCGCACGAGACCTGATGTAATCTTACTTTTAAAAATGCAAGCTGTTAACTTTCAAGAGATATGGTTACAATAACCCATAATGCGCTTAAACTAGTTAATCATTTACGAATGAGTCCTGAATGCTAGAACCATTACAAATTGTTTAGAGAAATTAAAGGGAATTTTTCATATGCATATAAAGTGTCAATATGTTTAGTGTTAATCTCAAACAAATGAATATTAAATACAAAATTTCTGGAGGTTAAGTTAAATACTTATTAACGTGAATACATATACTACACTTAGAGTACGAATAGCTTAAATATTATAATTTGAAAATTTTATGTTGCCTATTTTAATACTAAAAACACAATTCGTTTCTGCAATTAGTTCAGTGTAGACGTACCTGTTCAGAATTTGATTAACGTTTGCAAAACAATAGATAAAATTTCCCATTTGAAAAAATATATATATATTGATAGGACAACACACAAGTTCTTTAATTATTTACCCAAATCGAAACCTGGTGTTTTCGATATTACTTCATATGTCGAAAAGTTCAAATGAATACGAAAATTAAATAAGCTTATTAAATTCTCCCTGAAGTTTCGAAAGAAAATAATTGTGAATTCACTTCTGGATTGCAAAGAATTGAAAATGACTGTAATACAAATGAAATGTCAAGAATTTTTTTTTTGAAACTGGAAGATAAATTAAATTTCGCAGCATTAATTATTTTGTGAAATTAACCAGACAGGTGAGATAAATGAATTCCAGTGTCAAGATTTATTTATTGATTTTTACGCTTCAGTTAATTTCAAGTAAGAGAATTGTAAAAACTCTGAAATATATCAATTAAATATATTATTCATGTGTACATATATATATATATATATATATATATATATATATATATAAATGTATATATATATGTATATATATATATGTGTATATATATAAGTGTATATATATATATATATATGTATTTATATATATGGGTGTATATATATATATATAAGTGTATATATATAAGTGTATATATATGTATATATATAAGTGTATATATATGTATATATATATGTATGTATATATATGTATATGTATATATATATGTATATATATATATATATATATATATATATATATATATATATATATATATTTAAATTAATAGTACATTTAACAAACTCTCTTGTTAGCACCTATTGGTAAATATTTCGAACAGTTTAAAACATTATTGAATTGTAATGTAATCATATGAATATCGTAATTTTACCTCAACTTTAAATAAGTTTTTTTTGTCTGAAAGAGAGTAAATATATTTGTTAATAGTGAATGGAAATTGAAAATCACTTTTATTCATATTAAGGAAAGTTAGAAAGTCAATTAGAAAAAAAAAACTTCTTTTTTAAAGAAAAGAAGTTTACCATTTGGAGATTGTAAATTCTTTTTAGTTTCGCATCTTGTAAATGTAATTAATAACTAATTTTCATTCAGTAATTTAGAAACTTGGGCAACCAGTACTGAGTAGTATAAATAATTAATTTATATTTTCTTTATAATTGCTGTAGATGCTGAAAAATGGATATAGCAATATTTAAAATAATTATACAAGTATATTGTTACCGGAACAGTTATATTATATATAATGATTAAATTCTCAAGGAATAAAAGTATCTAATTTAAAATTCATTATAAAAATCCTCTTAAGAATTTTCCAGATATACTCATTAAAGTAAAATATGTGGTGTTTTTAGTGACTTTGGTAGCCGAGGTATCTTGATCGTGAACTTGTGGCCTGTAAGACCTGAGTTCAAGTCCTGGAACCACAGAACATCCACTATAAAGGGTGATTCACTACCAGAACGACAAACTGGTAGGATGTGTAGGGGGAACAGAGCCAACTCGAAATCTCATAAAAATGAAGGGTCACAAATGCTGTAGTTGTGAGCTATGTTTCGAAGAAGACGAGAAAAAAAGAACAGAAACAGCAACAAATTAATGCTACAGAATGATGCATGGTTGTTCTGCATGATTTCTTAAGATAAGTTTTTCAAAAAATCTAATTCAAAATAGTAGAAAAAAATTGTATAGTATAAATAAAAAAATTATATTCTTCTAGAAAATAGAAGTAAGCAAATATAATTTTTAAGAAAGTTTCTCTTAGAATACCTTATAACAGTTGCATTATTTTTAATGGTATGATTAATTAAATGTATGCTAAAAGTTATAATTATAGTATTACTAATAATTATACGTATAACTATAGCAATAATAATATTATTTTTAATCTTTAAAATGATAATCAAAATGTATAAATTATGGAAGAATTTTTAACTAATTAGATTTATCAATAAATTGAGTATAAAAATTGAGCTGAAGTCTCTTGCAGATAGATATATAGTCATTCGCATAAATTTCTCTCTTTTTTTGTAATTCCCAAAAGAGCCATATATATCTAATTTTTCTTCTATACCCAAAAAAATATATAAATACTACACACTTCATTGAAAATTATCTTCCATAGTATAGTTTATTTTATAAGTTGTACATAGAGCAAAGGACACAGTGAGTCATTTAATATTAAGTTAGAATTACTTTCACTTTTTGCAATACAATTTTTGTATCTTTGGCATTGATCTCTGAATTTAATACACATTTTATAGTAATTGAATTGAAGAAATTGAAAAAAAAATATTGCACAGAATATGTAATATTAAAATGTAATAATTAAAGCATTTTAATATACTGAAACATCCTTTGTGTCCAGTAGACTTTGAAGTATATTAAACGCTATAGCACAAAACAATAAAGAAAAAGTCGAAGTTACTATGAGTATAAGAATATGTACGTTATTTATATTGGAATAGGTTAATTTAACCAATGACTAGTTTGATCATCGCATACCTAAGTCTATGATGTCCAAGTAAATGTTTTAAGAAGTTCATCCGTAATTAACTGAAAAGCCTAATTAATAAGTGACATTGATAAAAAACAACTTATTTTTAAATCAAGACTCAAACTCAGTGTCGCAACAGCCCATGAGGGCCAGATCATCATGGCCACCATCGTGCAGGTTAGACAGTCTTATACGTGTTTGCTTCTAGAGTAGTTGTATGTTAAAAAATACCGAATCCAACGATCTAGCGTATTTGCAGCAGAAAGTGTTAAGTATCCCTTTTGATCAACAGACGGTAGTTGTAGCCCATGTTTTACTTTCAGCTAGCAAATGTAGCTTTGTTTTCAAATACAACGAAAACACGTTTTCTTTTTATCTGTCGTAAAAAGGTAGTTATCAATGTATTACAAATTACTTCGATATATATATTTGTATTAATGTTTAAATAATTGTCAAATAGAAAATAGAAAAAAAATATTATTTATACTCTATTAATGTTGCTTGTAAGACTCAGGATTTCGTTACCCGCGTGATCGTGTGGGTTGGGCTTTACTTGAGTCACTGTAGCTATAAAGATAATTTCTTGCCATGTGATTTTTCTTTTCTGTTTCAAGTTCATAGAAGCCTAAATAAAAATAAAATACAGTTATATAGTTAAAACTATATTTCCTTGGGTGTGTGTGTGCCATGGACGAGTTTTTAGTCTTTCTCTGGCTCTTTTTTGCTATAAATTTTCTTTTTCACACATTTGATGACAGGTATGACATTTTCAGTCTTTACACAGATATCTCTTTTCATCCATATCTCTCCTCCACTTCACCCGCTCAAAAAAAATCTGGGTATTCCGGAGGAAGTTAGTATGGTGTGGTTTGTATATATATATATATATAAATATATATATAAATAAATAAATAAATATATATATATATAATATATAAATATATAAATAAATAATATATATATATATATATATATATATATAAATATATAAATATATATATATATATATATATATATATAAATATATAAATATATATATATATATATATATATATATATATAAATAAATATATATATATATATATATATATATATATATATATATACATAATTGTATTATTTAAATATGTATATATATATATATATATATATATATATATATATATATATATATATATATATATATATACATACATATTTAAATAATACAATTTTCTGATACATTTTATTATTTTTTATGGGATACTGTGCTAACTTTTTAGCAAAAAGGTTTCAGTTTCAGAAAACTAAAAGAAGAAGAATTTTCACACAAGAGGAAATTTCGTAAATGATGAATAAATCAGATTGTTAACTTAAATCAGAATTTAGTGATCTCTCGGATGACAATGCTGCGAACAAAACATATCAATCACGTATACTGAAAGGAGAATCATCTTCACATGAGAGCGATGAAGAAAAACATGGGAATATTTGAAATGAAAAGACAATTTTGGATTGTTCATTACCATCAAAGTTTCTTGAACTCATTCATTTCATTGTTTAAGCTGTTGCAAATTCTTATTTTCGGTGCAAAAACGATGCAATATCAAATAAAACTCCTCTAAAAATCAAAATGAATCACTTAAAATTTAAGTTAGAGATAGTTGAAGCGTTAGCAGCTTCTCCATCCACTAATAAAGGTATTTTAACAGATGATGAAGAATACAGTGTTGTGTTTCCACTCACAAAAAGATCGAGGTATTATGATCCATCTGCTATACATGTCAGGCCTTTTATCCTGGCTATTCCAGGATAAAAAAGGCTTGACATATACAACCATTTTTGATGTGTTAATGACATTTCAAAAACTCGCAAGTGCAGACTTGAAACCTACGAAAGCAGTTCGAAAACATGTTGTGAAAAATACAATATATATTTATGCTTATCATAAACAAAAACATGTTTTAGAGATTTTCACATGAAATAAATAATGAGTCGATAAAAAAATTCATTTATATCAATAATTTCCTTATTTGTAAGAATTTTAGTTGAATTAAGTGTGTTTCTTACAACAACTTTGTGACGGATCTGTACGGCACTTTATCATTAATACTCTTGGGCGCCTTTGCGGATTGTAAATTCGCGTATATTTCCAACCAACTCTAAAAAAGAAACCGGGATATACAAATTAGTCAAAGTATTTAAGGGGAGTGCTGTAAGTTAGCAGGAGAGGTTATACGCCAAGAGAAAGGTTGACGGAGTTCTAAGAAGATTCAAGTTGATTGTGCGTTTAGCGTCTCGCTGATTATTAGGCAGCTATCTACAATAGGAAAGTTTGACCCGCCTGGAAAGTAAGGAAGTAAAATGCAGGTGATATTTAAATTTAGATTATTGGATCATAAGAGTAAATATATAATAAAGTTAGCGGGAAGTTAATGAATGCTAGTAATTCAAATTGTGTGTATCTCTCGGTCCTCTTATTCCGGTAGTTCCATTCGGTATTGAGTTTAATATTTGATAAGTATATTTCGTGATTTAATTTAATAGTAAGGGTCGATCACATTGAGGTAGACATCTTGATAAATCTTTGTAATTAGATGGTTGATAATTGATTCAAGTGAATAAATATAATTTATTACTGTAAAAATGTGGTCTGGTCATTCTTTGCCTCAATCCAATCTTGGTGTCCAGGGTGGAATCCAAAGGGATTCCCACAGCTTAGAGGCAAAAAATGCAAAATTTCACAGAAAACGCCTAACCCGTACGATCGTGCGGGTGCCATATACGCTCCAGGGGAAAGCGGGGATTTCTTTATTATTTTCCCAGTGTCATTGGGGTCAATATAGTATTAATAACCAGAAGAATTTAATATTTAAGGATAAAAATAATTCGGATCTTTAAGGAATACGTGAACACTTGTCGCTGAGGTGAATGAGCAGATGTCCCGATCTGGTTTTCTGTCTGAAGCGAGACCCTCAGTTCTTAAGTCCCTAAGCAAGCTTGGTACTAATTTATCAACCCACCGCAGGAGGGTTGAAAGGCTGAATTGAAATTGCTATGTCCGAGGAACCTCAAACTTGTAGTGTGGAAGCGTGGTATGCTACCTCTCAGCCGCTGGGCTTTTTTACCTTTAATTAAATATGCATTAATCAAAACTAATGCCTTTAAGTTTTTATATTATTTTTCAATTAAAGACAACCAAAGATGCCAGATAGAGTGTGAAAAATCTTTATAAATGTTAACTATCTGTTTAAGATTCTTCTAGAATATTCGAGTTTCCCCATTTGAAGAACTTAAAAAATAAAATAAAGTTATTAATAAAACATTAACTGTCCTAAATTTTTATTCATATTTGTTTTAAACTTTTTGCTTTAGTTTCTTGAATGAACAGTAAGAAGAATTACGTAGCAGATCCAATTTAAAACATACATTTGCATATACAGTATGAATTCTGATTTTTCATCGTCCATTCTCTTTCGATGATGACATAAATCAACAAAACTGGCCATCAATAAATATCTTGTTTTTGTAGAGTGTGGTATGTAACTAAATTTAATTAGCCAGTACACGATGTAGCTCAGTATTATATATATATATATATATATATATATATATATATATATATATATATATATATATATATATATATATATATTTAAATATAAAGACACTGCAAACTTTCAGAAATTGAACTGGTTGGGAATGGAATTGAAATCAGTGCATATTTTTTTCTCTGTTATATGTATGTGATGAATCCGCATCTTCTTTTAAGTAAGTTTTGCTAACGCCAGACCAAATGTATCTCAAACACTTTTCCGGTATAACAACATATTTTACTTAATTACTTTTACTCGGGAATTCCCTTTTTTTACCCATGTGCATGCGCTTATACTTGAGTCTCTACTGATGCTTGCTGGACAGGAATTGTCAGCTTTGAAGTATTTTAACTACGGCTTGAAGAACTTAAAAATTCGTTGAATATTATAATAAATTAAATCTAAAATTAGCAACTGCCTTTTTATTTGCAAATAACTACATTCCAAATAACTCGCCATTTGAAAAGCCGTCCAAATTGTGTTATGTATATTTAAAGGAAGATTTAGAAAATATTCTGTAAAGTATCTTAATTCATTTCTTATTTTTAACTTATTCAACACCGAGCCAAATTGTACTGCCATCTATATGGTGCTCAAAGCTGTGACTAATAACAGGGGTAAAAATCGAGCCTCTTGCCACGATAAATTTCGCGGGTCTCGATCTGACAATGCCGATCAGTTTTTCCATTAGTAACAGCATATTCAATAATTAATAACCTCTGTGATACAAAATATCTGTGAAGTTTATAATTCTTGTGAATCTGATAAACATTCGGTGGTATAAAACTTACCACCTGACTGATAAATTCATCAAAAAGTGATTTGACTTTATTTTTCTGGATAAAAAATTATCGTTAGTATGTAATATTATTATATACTGTTGCTTTTAATTTTTAACATTGGTGTTACTTGTATGTATAAAATTAAAAATTATTTAATTAAATAGAAGTTGTACAACTTTAAGCAATAGTAAATGTGTTAAATATAATAAAAAGCCGAAGTTAAAATTATAATTCACCTTACAACCTTCATTTCTTTGCTACGTTTCTACATATAGATTCTTATAAGCAAAAGTCAAGTAAGGAAAAGTTATCAAACAATGAAACCTGAAACATACATACATTCATTAAAATATCGATACAATTTACTGAGTGCTTGGCAAACATCCTTTTTGAGGACTAAGAAAAACTAATCAAGTACTTAAAATCCGGAAGGAATAAGACAACTGCATATTTTACGCGTGTTTCTTCTGTCTTCAAATATTTTTATTTCCAACGAATTTCCTAAACACAACAAGAGGTAAAATAAATTTACACCTTTTCCTTGAAAGGAAACCACTTTAGAAAGTAGCAACAAACAATGAGGCTAAATGAAAAAGGAAAAATTACATTTTTCGTTATGCTAATAGCAATAGCGATTTTCCATAGAAAGAAGTAATTGTCAGAGGTCTGTCTCCAACAAAGCAAAAGGCAGATCCATCATCAGTATACAAGGACACTTTGAAAGAGCCTCCAAGATAATAAATATCCAGATGAGCAAAATGAAACTTGTCAAAAGTAAATTTTTCCCTCTCTGACAGCCAAGACATTTCATTCGCGAAGAAATATTGTGTTAATTAACTCCTCGCGTTCGAAAATTCGAAAACTCTCAGCCGCGGTGAATTTCTATCTGGTATTGTTTCATTCTAAGCTTTATTCCTTCTTTCAATAGTAATATTTATATTGGAAAAGATCCAAGATGGAGAATCGGTGCTGTTGCCACTGTGAGAAGAGAAAAACTAATCTAAATGCAAAGTAGAGGGCATCTGACTTGAAATGAAACAACAGTGTGGAAGTGTAGATAAAATATAGTATTGAAATTTTACATCCTTTTGATAATTATTCCCTCATGACCATCTGCCTTTCATCGTTTGTATCAAAAATCGTTGCATTGAATAATGAAGCAGCATTTGCTAAGCGCGTTATAGAAACGAAAAAAGTATTTCATAATGGCGTCTGGGAACTTTGTTATGGATCACTTTGAACTAATATGGTAATCTCCATAAAGTTATTTTCAAAGTCTACACTATGGTCTGATACGAGGTCATCATGAATTTGTTTTTTCTTTTTTTCGTTTTCGATGGCATTGGGAAAGTGACATTTGGAAATATGAATGTACTTGACAAAATATTTCGAAGATGGTGAAATAATCTTTTTAAGAAAAGATCTCTATTATCTCGAGTTTGGTTTCGACTTTGGAGGTAAGGTATTTTTATCAAGAAGGGAACTTAAACAATAGGAAGGAATAAGCATTAATTTCTGCAGTTGTTATCCATCGAATTTAATTTTATAAGATGCGTGTTAAGATATGTCTCGGACTAAATAAATAAAACTGCATTATAATGAAACACCTTCTTTATTTTAATGCATTGTATGCATTACAAGATCTATTTTTCAAATAACTTAGATTTTTCTACTTAAAATCAAACAATAGGAATACACACAAAGTGAAATAATTTTTAATTAAGAAAAAATAACATACAATAGTTTAACATTTCAATTCTAGTATTATGCATTTCATTTATGTTTTATTGCAATAAGGAGTAATACGATTTAATATGTATTTATAAAAATATGTGAAATGGACTTCATTATGTTGTTGCTTCTAATGCTAACTGTATGACGTAGTCAGAACGAGGTCCACGAAATTGAACATGGCAAAGGGCTAGATGTACACCAGTGGTTGGTCTTAGCCTTGAGCACCATACAGGTGACAGTACGATTTGGCTCGGTTCCACCTCAATTTTGAGGGAAAACACTCTGAGGGAGGATAAGGGGCCTCCCTACTCTCATCCAATGCCACCAACACCACGAGAGGATTTGTAGCTCGATGGCTGTTTTAGAGTACCCCCATGCCACGAAGGCACTATAAGTTTACAAACACCCATTTCTTCACCACTACGGCACAGTAGTCATCGTCGCTAACCACTATACTAGATGGGCGACAGGCATTAAAAATTACTAAAGTAGAGAAAAATATATAATGTCTAAACTGAATTTCAAATACTTTCGTGCATAATCCAGAATTAAGTCCTCAAGCATGATAACTTGCGAAATTTTTTTATTGGTCCTTTTATTTTACAAGAGAAACAATTGTCAATAAATCCCCCCTCATTAGAAAATTAGTTGTTCTGAATGAGTGTTTTATTAACACGTTGGACAATAAAGCAACAAGAGGGCTATTAGTGATAGACGCCGTGACTTTGTACCAAGGTCAAGTGACGAGGAGGACATCTAAGCTCGAACCCCCTCTTCAAGCTTCCCCACCACGGCAACGCGTGTTCTTTAAACTGTGAAATATTTAACGTTCATTAGCCTCTCTAAACCTTCCATCTGAAAATTTTAAATTACCACCATTTACATGAATTGTAATCTCTAATAATGTTACGTGGTCGTACAATAATTAAAGACTCAACGTTCTACAACTTTTACTTCCCGATATCAGTACGTATTTATTCCTGGGAGGAGTTTTAGGTTCTCTAACCAAGGATTTCTCTTGAGTGAGTGAGTGGATATTAACGTCCCACTATTCAGCTACACGAGGGCTTTTGGCGACGAACCACGTAATTTTGAACCATGGTCAAATGACGAGGATGAAAATTGTGCTTTCACCCACTGAAATCTCTCTTGAAAAGTTATTTTTAATTTCATTTCCTAATATACCACAACACGGTAATCATGCGGTTATTTGAGAGACAATGATAACTTGATTTGTTAGTATTCTCTCATTTATTGTTACTTTTTAAAGGGAGGTAGTTGTTTTATTATCTTAGAAAAAAATAAAGCGTTTTTTTAATGTCACATAACATATCATATTCATATATTGTGATTAATTGGTCAGATTTTTGAGGACATCTGTCGAACTATTTCTCCGAAACCCTACTAGAATGTTTGGGCATGTGTTTCGCCTTCCTTCGGAAAATACAGTTTAAATGTGTGGGATCCCAAACTTCTTTTAATGTAACCTGAATAATTTTTACTGTTAGAAAACATGTAATTTAACTTCTGTGTATTTACAGATACAATATTTTTTTTTTGAAAATTTAATCGTTGCATGTAATTTTTTCCAAACTTTATTTATGCCAAACAACTCATAATTACAGGTATTTTTGTTATCTACACATCAGATAAAAACTTATTTATTTTCAATGAAACAAAAAAAATGCCATTCTTTTCTTTAGAATTTAAAATTCAAATTAAGATAGGACTTTTTCTAAAATTCGATTTAGTTATATTTATGAGAGAAAACAAATTTTATTCATCTGAAACATATTGGAATCTTACACCTGCATAGTTAATTTTATTTCACTTTTACTCAAGTTTTCTTTCAGTGTCACATCAGTCATTTAGCAAAATTATTTCTCAATAGTAAATGATAAGGAAAAAAGGATATTCGAAACATACTTGCTCCAAAAATATGATTTAATTATAACTTAAAACATCCTGTAGTATTTTACATTTTTTATTATGATGCCATGAAACAATATAATTACCTTAACATCACTCTATTTGAAACAAATATATATTTCTTATTAGTATAAATCTCTACCATACTTCATTTAATCCTTAACATTTTACTGACATTTAACGATCCTCTGGCCAGGTTTCATTATAAAGGAAATTGTTACATTTATTTGATGCAAATCATCCTACATAATGAATAAGTTATCAAATATCATAATATTTGATATTCCATGCATCGAAAACCTACTCGCTCTCTTTCTACATAAATATTTTAACAAATACTAATCTTCTCTTAGTTTGACAATAGAGTTCAAACTTCTAAAACACAAATACAGCTAATAAACTATCCGTATCTGAAATTTTAAAAGGGAAAATCACCAAAGTCAGGCATAAATTACGAGTACGAATGCGAACTATTTAATAATATATGCAAAGTCTTCCAGAAACAAACTTCGGAAATTTCCGTGATCTTTTCAAATATCGCTCGGTCACGGCTTAGAAATTTATCTCTCCCGTGACCGGAACCAAGATTAAGGACGCGAAACAATCAAAAATATATTTTAGATCCCAGACGTAACATAATTCCCGATTAATTGCCTTATAATTTCGCGTTCCTTCTCCGCTTCCCTTTGGCAATTAAGAGGATTTGCGACGACTCAACTTCCTCTCGTAACCCCTTCTCTACCTTGGACAAAGCAATTCACGCAGGTTTCTCCATTGGCCACTACCTTAGCAATAAACATACATCTTTTCACAACGAAAGTTGACAAGAAAGGGAAATGCTACGTCATTGCGCATGGCTAAAGTACTTTGGAATCTTAATTTATGATTGAAACTTTTTCTTTATATTTATAATTGAAAATAAAGTTCTCAACTTGTGATCCTGATTTTGTTATTAGGATGGACTAAATATTTGAAATCGGAGAAATTAAGGCTGTTTTCGTCAAATGTACGAGAGCCGGAACTTAACGCGGAGCACATTTTCAAACATAAACAATGCCTGAATTTTTATAAAAATTTGTGACATTGTAACTCATATATTTGTTTATAATATAATAATTTTAAAAATTCAAAATATTTTATAAATAATTAATTTTTTCCTTTGAACATGTAAAGAGAGAGTTCATTTATCATTCCGGTATAGGAGAAAAAATGCGAAACACATTGAAAAAAAAATGTGTGTCAACTCGGATAAAAATGCGTAGTATGATAAAATAAGTGATTCTCTACAGGATAGTGAAGCCAGAATATATAATATTAATGTTCGAGTACTTTTATATCTGGAAAAATATTCCAAATTTGGGTACTATTCTTTAACATTAGCCGAAGACAGCCTTAATTAAGAGATGCCTTTTAAAAACTAAAAGTACAGTGAAATACATTTACGCGTTCGAAAACGATGAAGGCGAAATAATTCAACTATCCCGACAAACTACTATGTTATTTCATGCATATATTTTCACTTAACATGAAATGAAAATTGTTTAACACGAAAATATTTCCCTTCACTTAATGAAATGTTTCAGAAAGTTTCTATATTATTTGACGGTCCAACTGTATCATCTGAAGAATTCATTGCAGTAAATAATGATAATATGAATACAATCCTAATTAAAGCAGACAAAGATATTTTAAAGTTTGTTCAAAGCTAAAAAAATATCATTGATGCAAATTTGGAAAACGAAAATGGAATTAATAATGCAGATCCTGCTCACACTTCATCCGAAATAGGGAACATCATGAAAAGTAAGAGCAGTTACATCGACAGGCATTCCAATCTCGTAAAATGAATAACAAATGGAAGACATGGAATATTTTGTCGACAATTCGATGCTGAAAAAGACAATGCAAAAAATATCAGATTATTTTCCGAAAACTAGACACATTATTTGTTTAAGGGGACTTGGCACCCTTTGAGCAAACTTCTTTATTTACGTAGTTAAAAATTATATTTTAACATTTTATACAATGTTTCTATTCAAGAAAATGTTACCAGATGAAAGTTTTCATATATTATTAACACAATTTTAAAAATTTAAATTTTTTGAAGAACATTGGGAAAATTTTAAAATCCTACTCCTTTTGTAAAAATTAATTTTTTGACCTGATTTTTTTTAATAATATTCTTATGGATGTTCTTAACAACTTTAGGGATCGATTTTAGAATAACTTCATTCGTTTTCGAGAAAAAAAATAAAATGTTGATATACAGGCTAAAAATCAACGAAAAAGCCAACATGTCTTACATTTTATTTTTTTTAAAAAAATATTCAGTTTATAGCAAAACGTATCCCTAATTTTATTACATGCTTTATTTTTAACACGCAGGAAAAAAATTGAAGTGATTGGTAAATAATTGTCGAAGGAGTAGCATTTTGAATGCACTAAGGTTTCGAAAAACACAAACTGAGAAAAACCACTTTAAAGTTTATAATTCTGAAAAAAAAATTATTATAAGCTTAATTAAACTTAAAATACCATTTTAAGATATTACTTATACGTTTTTCTTTAAAATAATTGCATTTTCACATGTTTTCAACCCATACATTTTTATAAAGGATCAACTTTTAGAGAGTACTAATTGCACAAGAAAACTCAAGAAAAACTTTTAAAAATTTTTTTTCTGTCACGACAGAAATTTTAGCTGTTTTTCTTCTTATAATATTAAACTATTACATTTGTATGAAAAATATATCAGGAATAAGAACTGAAATTATAAAGTTATTAATATAAAATGCCTTAATTTAAAAATTTTACATGCACACATTTCACAAAGAAGAAAAATTACATTATTGTATTGCCTCGAAATATTCTGCTTTTAATACTACACATTATTTTTTATAGTTATTATTTCTATTTATAAAATAGATTTTTTTTTATCATAACGCATTTTTTAGCTTTTTTTTCTAAAAGGGTGTGTGGCTGAATTGCCTAATTTGTTTTCAAATGAAGTTTTATTCAACTTCTAACTTTCCGACATGCACAAGTGATATATCAATCGAAAGATAATAATGCAAAAAATAAGATTAAATGAAAATAAAAAAACGATAGGTTTGTGATTTTTAGGGTACCAAGTCCTCTTAAAAAAACTTCCAAGTTTTGTATTAAAAACCCCCATCAAATTGTGTATTAAATTTCAGTAAGATACATTGGCCTTTATTGAATGCATACATATATACATATTTATGTAAATAAAATGTTAAGTGTTGTTTAATACACACACACACACACACACACATATATATATATATATATATATATATGTATATATGCATATATATATATTTATATATATATATATATATATATGTATATATGCATATATATATATATATATATATATATATATATATATATATATATATATATATATATATATATCTACTCAGGAAAATTGAAAATTGCGAACCAAGAAGCAAGCTAAGTACCATCGCGAAACTTTGCAAATAAGTACAGCGTAATGTGATATCCAAATGACTCTAGTTTTGTGCCAATACGCATGCTCATACACGCCGAGGTGGTGCTACAATCAGGAAAAGGGTGCTGTATAAGCCAGCGTAAATTCGAAGATTCATAAACGTAACGATTAATCGCCGATTGTAGGAAGACTTTGGTAAGCGAAACATGCCAGGTAAACGTGCAAGAAGACGTTTCTCACAGTTAAGCGAGTTTGAGAGAGGCCTGGTCATCGGGAAGAAAACTGCAGGCTGGCGGACGCGCCGTGTTGCTGACCAGATGGATCGTTCGAAGTGAGTGCCTTTAGAAATTGTTGGGAGCAGTGGACACGAGAAGGTACCCACGCGCGGAAAACCGGGTCCTGAGCGATCAGGAAGACCACGAGGAGAGAGGATCGAATGATCGTGCGGTAAGCACTTGTGGACCCCACAGTGACTCGTTCAACGATACGAGTAGACGTAGGAGTAGCAATTGTTCCACAAACAATTTCCAGATACCTTTCAGAAGCAAATATTGAATCCAAGAGCAATTTCCGTACACTCCCTTTAACACCGCAAAATCGGCAACTGCGTCTACAGTGCTGCCAAGTCAGATCAATGTGGAATGTCACAGATTGGCAAAAAAGGTTGTGTTTAGTGATGAATCCCGGTTTGTTTTGGGGACAGATATAACCGTGTACGCGTGTGGAGGCGCCCTGGTGAGCGGCACAATTCCCTTCTCACTGTTCTACGTCTCACTGCCCGCACAGCTTGTGTAATGGTCTGGGAGTCATAGCCTAAGATAGCCGGTCCTCTTTAACTGTGATGCGTGGAACCTTAACGGGCCAACGTTACGTTGATGATATTCTTCGACCCCATGTAGGACCTTTCTTAAATGAGCTCCCAGGGGCAATTTTCCAGCAAGATAATGCTCGTCCGCATACAGCAAGAGTTGCTCAAGACTTCCTAAGTAATTTTCAGACTCTTCCATGGCCGGCCCGCTCCCCCGATTTTTCTCCTGTAGAGCACGTGTAGGATCAGATAAAACGGCAGATGCCATCGTGTCACTCTGTACATGATTTATAGTTGGCTGTTCAAGATTTGTGGGCCCTTCTGCCTCAGGACAACATAAATTGTCTAATCAACTCAATGCCGGACCGTTTGGCTTCATGTATTGCAGCTGGTGGTGGTCCAACGCGCTATTGAAGTTGCCCAGTATTTGTGTCGTTGCACACCCTGTATTCGTTTAATTGTCTTGTTTTTGGGATCAAGTGAATCTGTCATCTGTGTCATTATGTGTATTAAATTTCATTTCAATCCGATGCTTTCTTCTTGGGGCGCTATTTTCAATGTACCTGAGTGTATATATAGTATTATAATATTCTTTAATACGAAATTCTTATAACACGAAAAATATTTCAGCCCTCCTCAATTTCATGCTGAACGTGATTTCCACTCTCTTCAATATCAATACAACATTTTGATTCAACCCTTTTTGTTTCTAATTTCTGAATCTATCAAATTTGAGAGCTCAACTAAAAGTGAAAAAAGAAAAAAAACACACACATAAGATAAATTTCTGAAATCTGATTCACTCTATGATTACTACAGATAGAACATCCAACGGCCTGTTGAGTGCTACGATCAAAAATATGAATAAACTTCGAAATCAAGTATTATAAGGTATCCCGACAAAGATATGAAGAACAATAGTCTAGCTCAGGGGTCGGTAACCTATAGCACTCAGCCCTACTCAAGAAATTTGTCAACTTTTCAATGGGTAGAAACTGATAAATTTGTAATGGACCTCATTTGACAAACATCTTCAGAATCATAGACATTTATCAAATTAGGAAGAACTCTGAAAGATAACTCTAAAGATAAATTTACTACTATTTTGTAAATTATTCAATGCCATTGCTGGAGATTTGTAATTGCTTGAGCAGAAAAAAAATTACATCTACTCTGCGTTCTGCGTTTGCTTCTAAATATCTAAATAAAATATATTTCTTCATATGAAAATTTTTTTGAGTCCTTAAGTTTCTTAACAATTGAATGCTCAGAATCGTATCAAACTAAAACTTTCAAATTATACCCTTGATATTGTGATCTGAAAAGAGAGTGATGCGAGTTCGAGGTTTTCATTAAAATTTTTCTTTTTACTGAACTACAGTGAAAGGAAATAATTGTATTTCATGTTGTATCATTCCTGTTTTATATATATATATATATATATATATATATATATATATATATATATATATATATATATATATATGTATGTATATATATATATATATATGTATATATTTATATATATATACTAGCTGGTATACCCGTTCTTCGCACGGGTGAACTGAAAGGTTAAACAACACAGATTGAAGGATAAAGAAGTTTTTAATGAGTTAATTTTAAGTGAATTGCAAATTAAACAAAAAAAGCTTTTCACATATCTCGGCTGAAGAAAAAAAAAAAAGAAAGAAAAAATACCTTTGTTAAATTTTAAGTCTGTAGATCTAATAGCTGATAAAAGGATTTTTTTTTTTATTTATAACTCCCCGTAAAACTCTTGAGGGTTGATTTTTGAAAATACCTCCCTAAGCTGATCTCTGCTCAGCAAAAGTAACACATTGTTAAAAGTTTTCTGATGGTTAAAATATTGTAAATAATTTATAACTGAAAGTGTCATACATTAATATAAATTTCTGTTGAATTTATTTTATGTGAAAATTGTAATACTCGCAAGCAACACCGTTTCCTAAATAACAATGGCGATTCAATGGAAAAAATAGCGAAATGTTGACAATAGAGTCAAGTTGGCAAATGTCTAGCTACTTTCATAGCTCAAACTTTATTAGAGCTTTGTAAGACCCGCCGTGTAGGAGAGCGATGCACGTTAATGCTTTATCTACCGCATTATGATCTACAGAAATTTTTTTCATGCAATATTTTTTTAGGTCACTACATTGAAAATTAAGGGACATACATAAACAAAATACTCCACTTAGGAAATTTAATCGGTTAGAGCTAATAAATTAATTAAATATATTCCACTGTAAAATTAATTATATACACCATTCACTTAAAATAAATAGTCAAATCGTTTTCTAAGGTCTCCATAAACATAAGACACTTAAATTTTGACAATAACTATTTTTGGGGCACAAAAATGATAATCTTTGCAATCTGCTGAAAACGCTCGCAGCTGAAAATGTAATATCTGCTACAAAACTATTTGCCTTCCCCGTTAAAATACTCATCATAGAACCCGTGCCATCATATATCTTGGAAGAGTGGATTTCAAAGAATATTCCAGCTAAGTATTGGTAGAATATTCCTGCTAAATTGGTGTGGCATGGTAGTTAGGAGAAGGGGGTGCCAGCTCAGGTGTTGTCCACGTCACTTGACTACGGTTCAAAATTATATGGTCCATCGCCAAAAGCCCTCATGTAGCTGAACAGTGCAACGTTAATATTCACTCACTGAAAAAAATACAGTACAGTAGTTATAACTATTTTTATACATAAAAATGCAATATCTGCTTATTCAATTAAAATTATAGCATTATAATTAATTACTAACCACACAAACAAATTTTGAAAATTTATCCAAATGATGTAGTGTGAAAGAGAAAGTTTATTCAGACAGACAACAAATGCGTCTTATATGCATATAGATTTGTTTGAATTCTTGTGTATTATTACTTTTGTAAGCTTCATGACATACTTTATGGTGTACCAGTATTTTAAAGCTGACTGAGCAACAGCAACATTTAGCTGGGTATAGCTAGTTATAACATAAAATTAAATCTTAAAAAGATATCAAAAATAAAAGACGACTCAATATTTTGAATAAATCAGTATAAACTTTTTCATACAAACACAATATATATATATATATATATATATATATTGTAAAATATTTATTTTGCTATTCGCATTTCAGACAGACATCAAACAAAATTTTAAAAATTGTCAAAAACAGAAAAACAGATAAAAAAAACATATTTAAGAAAAATACCACTGATTAATTTTGCCAAAGACATCGCAATGTGCAAAAAAATATTTGTAGTACATAATAACCAAAAAAAATGTAAGTACTAAAATATTAAAAAAAACAAAACTTATATATTGAATTAATTAAGGATTACTCTGGAGGGAAAGATAAAACACGCTAAGATAATACTCATAATATTAATTTCATATTGGTTAACTACTCATTTTTGGCATGATTTTGAAATCACGCCAAATTGGTATGTTGCGGCCAGTCTAATGTTATAGTAATGCACAGAATTAAAGGCACTTACGTATTATTGCAACCTATTGGTGACATTATACAAAATGAAGCACATGATTGCTAATTCAACTCGCACAAAGTTGGAATTGCCAAAGTGGCGAGTTGACTTGAACGTTGGCGATTGTGCAATAATACGCAAGTACTACAAAAATTATCCAAAGTATATATACATCCCGAGCATAAAAATAAATTGAAAAAATGAAGTACAATACTAACATTAACCGACATAAAAAGAACTGAACTAACTTTATCAATGCAAAAGCATAATTTGAAAAAATAAGGTACTTACATATAACCGCAACTTATTGGCGATATATGAAACGAAGCACGACTCAAAATTCAACATATATATATATGACATGTAAAATCGGGGTTGCCAACTTGGCAAGTTATTTTGAATGTTGGCGATTGCCAGGATAGTACATAAGTTCCAAAAATAATTTATCTTATGACCACCTGCTTCCTCAAAAGGTATTTAAGCCATTTGTCTGTTTTGCTCATTCTCTGATGCCTATTCCAGTTTGATATGTAATTACTACCAGCACTGCTTTTGCTTGGGCAGTATGATTTTCTGCATGGCAATTTTATGCACTGAAGCCAATAGTATTATACCCTTAAAGGTTAAAATAAAGACACAAGAAATTGCAAAGAACCATATTATTGGATCAAGTGTAGTATAGGGGGCTACTTGGCGCAGTCCTTTATTTTGGTTACTAAAAGTGGTCCCCAAGGTACTTTTTTCGGTATTATTTATTTTAGAATGAATTCGATATCTCACCATGACATTTAGATAAAAATCCGAAGAAAAATCGCCAAATCCAAAGTGCCCCCCCTATACTACATTTGAACCGAACTGAAATATAACCCTTATCAATGAGAAGTTTTAGTTTGTCAAAATTATAATCTTCGCATTCTAAAGAAATAAATAAATAAGTTATAATTTGCAAGCAAAATCACGCACATAAACATCCCGCGATAATACCTAAATGTTGCCAAAACAACAAAACAAAGTTTTAGTTGTTGAAAGAATTATCTTTAAAAAAATTATTTATTCGAAAAATAATCCTAATTAAATATCAAAGAATAGAAAAATTGAATAAATATTCCAACCGATAAACAAAGCTACAGTAAAATATGTAATAATCTTGAAAAATGCATGTAAAGTATAAATTGTCCACTTAGTGAGAAACGTGACTACATATGACGTCATAACACTGGAAAATCACTTAAAAATTAAAATTTAAAAAATTTGGAAGGAATTATGAAAGCCAAACCTATTTAAGAACCTTTCTGGCGTAATTTTGTGTACGTGTACCAAGTTTCACGTTATTTGGGTGTCTGGATCTCGAGTTATGAGGGAACAGACAAACAGACAACAAATGCGTCTTATATATATATAGATATATATATATGTATATATTTATATATATATATAAATATGCTTAAAAATACATAATATATGTACAATTTAAATTTTTTATTTTTGTTGAAGAAATCATTATATTTTATGCTGTTTATTTTTATGTTAAAGAAATATCTTTAAATAGCGCAGAACTAAAACATAACGAAACTGTAAGTCTGTATTATTTATTGACCTTTATTCTCTACTTCTGCATGCATTATCACAGAAATCAAAATGTTTAAGAAATGTCCTCCTGTCTGTCTCACTGAATCATATTTGTAGATTGGTTTGGCACGCCCCACACAGCTAAATGGTTGCTGACCCCTGGTCTTGTTCTTACAGTTAAGGTAACAGTTTCTAAAAGTCGAAAATTTCGAATGGTGGCCCCTACCCTTTTCACTCATATGTAATTCTTAAATATATAAATTGTAAAATAGAATTAAAACATTAGTAGCCCGAAATATTGTGGTGCTAGACAGATACGCATAAAATTGGCAACACGAACCATAGCGTTCACCAGAACATGATATATGTACTTCTCTACTGACGTCACAGTACGTAGTATATTGTACAAAGTATATTTTAGCTATACGTGAAAGGAAAAGTCAGTAAAATTGGAGTGGCATGTCTTGTTGTCTTGCCCTTTGGCTAAATAAAAAATGAATACATATTTATGCATATTCCCATAATTGTTAAAATAAGAAAAACAGAATGCAGGAGAAAGCAGAGCAATTGTATCATAAATCTCAATAGCTTTTTTAACAATCTGGAGTTTTCCATCTGACATTTTTCATCGAAATTAGTTTTAAGCATTTTTGAATCTTCATTTTTTTGTGTTTACTAAGCGTTTTCAATGTATGGATAATATTTGCTTTATATTTATATTGTTTTATTCTTATTCTTCCAATTTCCCCATAAAAAATTAAAACTTCTACTGACAGCTTTCACAATTTGAAATAAAACGGTAAATTAAAAAAAAATAACTAGACTGGTATTCTAAAACAAATTATTCATTAAAAATTTATGTTGAATTTGGTTTGAAAAACAATTCTGTAAAACAAATATGTTTAACTTTTAAATAATGTATCAACTAAAAAACATTTGAAAAAATAATTTAAAAAAAATCAACTTTAAATATATTTAAATAGTTTAAAAATCAAGAAGCAGTAATACATATGTTTATTTTTATTATTTAAAAAAGGCGCTCAGAAATTATCAAGCATAAATTCTTAGCATGTATATAGTGCCCGGAATTGAAGTTTGAAATAATTAAACTAAAAATAACTTATGTTTAAAATTTGTTGTAGCATTTTTTTATTTACGAATAATAGTTTTTATATCACAAATTATATTCAAATTTAACTGAAATTTAAACTTTCTCAATATTAAAAAATTCTGATTTATCATCAATATTTTAGTATTTTCCGGTTTAATTATTCAATTAAAATATGGCATAGGAAAAATTACATGAAATATATATGACTGAAAGATGACGACAGATGATTAAAATATAGCTTTAAACTCCTTTGAATGATTCGAATCTAAATATTTTAATTTATTTAGTCAATCTTTGTAACTGAATAGTTAGAGTTTTCTTGGCTTAAGTCTATTCTACACATGCTCAATAACAGTTATAATTAACTAGTTCCCAACTGAATCATGAATTAAAAAAAATGCCACAATCCTTTTTTTAATAAATTTTTACTGTAGATATAACTAATTCCATAGTTTAATTGCTCAGTTTTCTTCCTTCTAAATATAAAGATCATTTCAGTTATTCTTCGATTTTGCAGTAATACTTGTAAATGCTATGATAATGCTACACATAACATGGTAACAAAAAAATCATTGTATTTAAAGAAAAAAAAATCGTTGCATTTTTTAGGGAAAAAATTCACTGCATTTTTCAGGTGAAAAAATTCACTGCATTTTTCAGGTGAAAAACATTTTGTTGCATTTTTTAGGGGAAAAAAGAAATTGTACACTTTTATAATGGAACAAAATAAATTTGAATCTTGTACTATTATTCCTCCTTTATTACTTTTATTACTTCTAGTATAGAAAGAGAAACAGTTTGAAGAGCCATACGAAAGAAGGTTTTGCTTCTTCTGTAAAAGGAATAGAATAAGAAGGAAGATAAACGACAGCAGTTTGTATTTTTATTGGCCTATTTTCGGGATTTGTCGATTAGGAAAGAGATTAGAGAACAACTAAGCCGCTCTGCAGATTCTTAGTACTTTACCCTTTGTTAAAGATAATATTCGCGCTTTTCCGTGACTGAAGAATATGGGCCAAGGGATTAGCTTTGGACAGACTGCTTGGAGTAAAATAGGTTTTTATTGGTCAAGAACGAATTGTTCCATTGTAGTTTTAACCAAAAATAAGCAGTTTTGGTAGCTTTTTGATTGGTAGTTTTTTTTATGACTTAATCGAACTTACTCAATTGAGTGTTAAGGAGAAATTGTTATTTCGTTTTTCCACTGCATTTGTTTGATGTGGAAGATGTTTTTGAATGTTATGTTTTCTTTATCTTTATAAGCATCTGTAATGTAATACAAGGAAGATAGTCTATTTTAGTTTTTATGTTCAGTAACTTAAGATGTTTTGTTGAGCACAGATTTTTTATTTCATTAATATTAGTTGTGTCATGAAAAACAATTACAATTCGGTATAATTGTATTTATCCTCTAAAATTTTTAAAATATCTATTATTTATTCAAATTAAATATCATATTAAAGCATTTTATTTTCATATATCACATCTGATATAATCACTTTATTCCGATTAACTATTACAAACGCAATTTTTCATAATATGAGTATCAAAATTAACATTTTCCCATATTGCTAAAAAAACTACACTTTATAAGGAACCACTTCCAGCCAACATGGATTAATTTTAAATATAAATTAAAAGCTATTTCCTCACCTTTGATTTGTGCTGCTAGCATTTCCGCTAACACAACTGACTTTTGTATTTTCAAGTAGTAACCCCTAAGTATGGCCTGTAAGTTTCCTGAGCAGCAGGAAAACTGTTCCAGATGGTGTACGATTGACTAAGTTGGTGACAATACGTCAACTTTACAAAAAACATAGAAAAGTCACCCATTGTGGTCTACCAAAGCTCATAAGAAGAAAACGACGCGTTTCTAGGGCTTGCAATGTCCCACTTTGCTTTGATTCCTGTTTTCTGATATTTACTGAAAGTAATATGCATACATTCTTAAATTGTTTAATATAAAATATATATTTAATTTATAACTCCATTTGTAGGTTTCAGTATTTGTAAATTATGTTTTATAAAAATCATGTATAGTGATAGAAAAAGAAACACAAATTATAAGCTATCTTACTTCTGAATAGTTCAAATTGGGCAGTGAGAAATTTACTTCCAGCCAAAAAATGATCTTAAAAATTAAACTAATTTCAGGTAATAAACTAAAAGAATTTCTTTTTATAAATCAATCTCAACCTCTAAATATATTTTAACCTAACATTATCAGTAAAAAGTAGTTCAATAAAGAATTTGTAACATTTGAATGGAATTTTATTAAGGAAACACATGTCAAAGTAAAATACTTTTTACAATAATTAAATTTAAGTATAATGGCATACTTGTCTTAAGGTATCCGGCTGCGTTAGGAGCCGTGATTTTGCAAAAGCCTATAAGTGGATGATATTTATAATATGTAGTTTCTTTTAGATTAGAAAACGTATATAAAATTGTTTTAAGAATATTGTTGCAGTAAAAAGTTATTTAAGTAAAATATTTTGACAAAAAATTAACATAGAATGACCAATTTTAAAAACATGCTCCTTTTATGAAATGTGCTTCTATTATAATAATATTTTTCCTGTATATAGCTCAGACCTCTGTACAGAGGCTCAACTAGAATTTTTAAAACATATAACTTAGAACTGGATTTATCAATTGTTTACTACAACAGAGGAGAAATTGTAAGAAATTAAAGACAATACTTATTTCAATTGTTGATAACTCTGAAAATAATGTGAATTTTTCAAAAATTCTAGTTGAGACTCTCTGGAGAAGTCTTTAATTTATCTAAGCAAAATATTATTATTATAGATTCATTTTTTATAAAAAGAGAACGTTTTGAAAAAAAGATTATTCTAAGTTACTTTTTTGTCAAAATATTCTATTTAAATAACAATTTTTGTCATAATGTCCTTAAAACAATTGTATATATGTATTCTAATCTAAGTGACACTAAATATCATGCAAATTCTCCATTTATGCGCTTTTTTTAAAATCACGGTTCCGAACGCAGTTGGATACCTTAAAGTTTTTTATTTGTTTTAGAAATTCAGAGAAAGTAAAAAAACATATATTTGTTAGTTAATTCTAACAAAACTCTCATTTATGATGAAACAAAAAACTTTATCACACATGATGGTGTAAGGAGTCAATGGTCAATAAAATGACAGCGTTTGCGTTTAAAATCCTTATGCACATTCAGATATGTGTTACAAAACTATAAAATTAATGATGCATGTTTTTCTAAAAGGTAAGCATTAAATTAATCATTCGAAATTTTAATCATATCAATGAAGTATCGTTTTCCAATAGCAATTAACTTGAAATACATAAATAGTATTGGGAGGTAAGAAATAAACTAATATTTTTCAAGATGTCTTCTTGCAGCTTTCTTGAATCTTCTGTTACTGCATTTCTGATTTCCTTAATAAACACAATTAGCAAAATCATTTTCAGAATACTAATTAAATAATTACCAGGTAAAGTTGCATATCGCGCAATCAGATAAAACAAATTATGATCATAGACCAAGAAGAAACTAATTAAAATTCACTAATTGGATATAGGAAATCCAAAAGAACATTTTTTTCTTTTATAGTAATTTCTTTATCCTATGTGATTGAATAAAGCATACAATAAGAGGCAAGCTATTAATTTGGGAATCTTAGAATATGAATAACTTTGATTTGTCATTTTTTTCTAATTTACGGTGATAAATAAATTAATGATAGGCTTTTGATTACAGGCTTCAACATTGTTAATGAGAGCATATGATAAAACCATTTGAAAGGTTAGGTAATGCAATATTGTTCTCCATTTTTTAAAAAAATGATTAGTATATTCTTCATTTTTTGAAACTATTGATACAAAAGTGTGCACTTGGGCGTGTCCCAAATTTATTATTATATCCATATAAACTCTATTGTCAATATTTTGCTTTTAAACACTAAATTAAGATGAAGTTTGAAAAACTCATATAGATAAAGATTATATATGCTCCAATTTATTTTTTCTTAAATAAGTATCTTACAATAACTTATAGAAAGGAGACAAAATTTTTTATAAATGCAACTTATAAAAATACAAAAAAGAAATAATATACTTAACATCATTAAAAGCATATTCAACAGCCAAACACTTACATTTAGGGAATTTTTTAACAAACACATTTTTGTTATATATTAAATTTTGAATACTCTATGCTCGTGATGGGCAAACATTTAAAAATCTGACCAAAAATAAAAGACAAATATATAACAAATATTTCTTTGTAAAAAGAAATTGGGAAACTTGAGTTTGTTAAAAACTTATAGATTTCTAATTTTAGTACTTTGAGGAACAAATGTTTGAGGTTACTTTTTTTATTGTATTTCAGTTAATTCAAGGTGCAGGTCCACGCTCACTTACTATGCTGAACACATCCAAATACTCATGAATGGCATTGAAGTTATTGGTAACATTAAAGAAGGTAGTTTTCAGAGATCATCTTATCATGACTTTTAAGCTTGTTTTTATTTAATGGGTTTTTTAATAAGACAAGCTATTTTTAAGTAATTGATAAGCAAAATTAATAATTCCTGTCATCCCATGCAGCACAAATCCTGCAAAACCTTTTTTTCATATCATATTTTGTACTCCAGTGGTCGCAGTACTGCAAATGTTTGTATGGGTACTTTCAAAGGTGAAAATTAAAATAGGAAATTCATGAAACATATCAGACATTGTTGCATGCATGTCAATATTTTACAATAATAGAAATTTTTTCATCAACTAACCTTATAAATGATATTAAAATGTAGGATATTTGAACAAATGACGACATGGACGAATAGTCAATGGGTACGGTATTTACCTCGGAAGGTCGTCGGCACCATTCCAGACAGGGAAGTAAGAAATTTTATTCTTTGTGTTTTCTTTTTCAACTGCAAGAAATTTCAAAAGTATTAAAATTTATCTAATTAAATGGTTCTAGAAATTTCTTATGTTGTAATAAGAGATTTTCATCGATTAGAGAAAGTTAGAAATTTCTGGCAGTCGGTGCATCCAATCAACTAATGTATTTCATTTTATCAACAGCCAATCCAGTTTCTAGTTTTCAACTACCCATGTCATGGACAATTTATATATCCGGTACTGGAATAAGTCGTTTCCCTCACCTCATCAGAGCAAGCCTTTCGTGCCTGCCCCCATCGAAAACCTATCACTTACTGCCAATGCTCTCGACCAACTAGGACTCTCCAACACTGACAAACTACTTCAAAAAAATTCCAGTGTATCATGAATTCTAGTTACATTTTGGACGTGAGCTTGAGACTTATCAGTACTCAGGCAGCAGGTGATTATATCGCTCTCAAATTGAGCTAAAATGATCATTGTAAACGTTAATCTGATTCTGTAAAATAAAACTATTTACAGTTTAACTGTCGATTTTTCTACAAATCTATACACATTTAAGCAGGACAATTGTGAGGAGGATCCGGGTAAACTAAATTTGCTTTGGATTCAGAAAAAGGTATCACGAAGTTATCAACTTCAATATTTCTCTTCTAAATATTGATTCCACAAAGAAATTTTTAAGAGAAAATGGCAAAAGAAGTAGTTATCCAAAACCCATTAAGAATTCTATAAAGCCAACCCTCTTTAAGGTGGAGCTCATACACCATTCAACCCCTTCCCCTTCTTCTGTCATGAGATAGAGGTTTTATTATTTTATCACATTATTGTATGTTACTATGTAACATACCCTTATGAGTGTCCTAAGAAATATTTGGTTCCCTTAAGAAATATTGCAGACAAAATAACTCGTTTTTCGCAATCTTCTACTTTTTCTTTCCTTTCTTAATCGGAAGTTATTTTGTATTTTGAATGTCTATGTTTAGAAAATAAGCGAGAGAAACATTATATAATTTTAAATCTGATACGGACTAAAACTGTAAAAAGCATTTTTAAGACTATTCATTTTAGAAAAGCCAACAGTCTTAACCAACTTTAATTTTTGCGAGACATTTTGAAATTGAACAAATCTCCGTAATTTACAAATTTCCACAATATTAATAAACAAGAAAATGTGTGACTATATCATAAGTATTACAATCAATATTCATGATCTTAAATTACATCGGTCTTTCCGTTATTTTTCAATTTGGTATTAGGTACTTGTATACATTCCAGAATTGACATTTATTCGAAGTTATTCGCTTTGTGACTTCCACAAAAAAGTAGAAATTTGATTTAAAAACTGGAAATGATAACTTATTGAGACATGTTAGGGATATTAGTTAGTAGAAAACTGGGAAAGTAAGATGTATTTCCAGTTATTGTGGGTAATTAACCAGTGTTAGTTGCCCTGATGCCCAAGGCGGTATTGCGAATTAATTTTACTTACGTAAGTACTTACACAAATGTTTAGATTCGAAGGGGTCGAACTTGTAAAATAGAGCTTCCATTAACGTTATAATCCTTTTTTTTGTATGAATATGTTCTGATACTAGAAACTGAAGATTAATGAAAATTTTAAATCAAGTCTCATACAAATTGTCGAACTATGTTTACCCATGTTCATTAAATTTTTAAAAAAGTAATTAAAGTTTTTGTACCATTTTTTTTAAAATTAGGGCCGTAGTTTACCTATTACTGATCTACGATCTCTTTGTTTGAATATGCTTAAGGATTTTGAATTATGTACATACAAACATTTTTGATCAAAAACACTTTTTATTATCTACGTTATAAGTTTTATATAATGCAATACTTCCACAAAAGCGCTAAGAGTGTTTTAAATCTGTAAGACTAAATTTATAATTCAGCCATGGTAATTTTGGAGTCTTACTTTTTATTTGTAAACAATCCCCTTAAAATGGAATTCGGAACCTGTATTACGTATGAATTAATTAATTTAAATACATTTAAACTAATTTTTGTTACATTTCATACCACTCATTTGCATGACATTGGGGTAGATGGAAATAAATGAATTGAATATTTTTTTTCTCCAAATAAGAATGAATACAATAACTACAAGAAATACACTCTTTAATTATGTGGTACATTACTCATAACAATTTATCGTATATCACCAATTGTTTGTTAACACGATGTTTCTAAACACAACCCAAAGCAAATAATGCGATTTTTATCAATCGGGAGCAATACAAAATCAACAGTTGCTGAACATTCAAATTCCATGTTCATCGAACAATGCCACAAATTCTTTCATTTACTTCTCAAAAATACTAGTTGCAACAAATAATAAGTTACTTAGTAAAAAAATTTATCTATATAACAATTTCTTTGATTAAAATTCCTTTCTTTGGAGGAAACGTAAACAATTCAAGCTTATTAGTCATTCCAAATAAAAGTATACTTTCATGCAACAACATCCTAGATTTGTTTTCCTTTCGTCTTAGAGAGCATTAGATCAAAAGGACTCATCTAAAGTATTTTTCCGTTGAATGCAACATGTCACAACTATGTGTTAAATAATTTGTTTAGTTTCTTTATTGATGTGTTGCGAGCGAGCGACGACGTGCAGAGCATTCAAAAACTTATTTCCCAAGAAAGTTCCACGAAGACACAGAAGGTTTATTTCGACTGTCATATTTACTTTAATATGAATGCTTTCAAAGATACTGATCAATCACGTATTCTTTAGGGAGATCAATTCATATGACTTGCAGTAATAAATCGAGCTCATACATCATGATGTGTATATTTCTACCTTTCATTTCAATCAGAATTCATTGTAAATAAATGTGTTTGATGGAGTAAGGAGACTTAAGGCTTGAAGCAAGTTATCGATCATGTTTGTAATAACAACAATTATGTATCGATTTGAATGTACCTATTATCAAGGGGATTTTATTGTATATAATTCATCGCCTATTCTTAAATTTGATTAGACTTTCTCATATGAATGTAAAGGCTAGAATATCTTAGAATACGATCGTTTAAATAACTTTGTCAGAAGAATTTGGTTTAAGATGTTTTTGTGTTAAAATTATCATAAATATTTTTTAAAAATACTAACATTTTGTGCCTTTGGAATTAATTATAAAGTGTTTTTTTCATGGTATTATAATGTTTTCATGTAAAAAAATTGAAACAGTAATTCAGTTAAAATTAGTGGGTATCACAAGCAATTATTCCTTCAGCTATTTTTTTACATATTTCATTTGTTGGGGAGGGGGATAGTGCCGTTAGACGATTTTTTTATAAAAAAAAAAACATTTTTAGGAATTAATATAGAATGTTAAGAACGTTTAAAAGTGGGTTGCATTAAAATTCAACAATAATTACGCTCTCAAAAAATAAAAAAAAATGTAAATGTTAGAACACTTTTTTTTAAAAGATGCAAACAAAGTTTTTGTTAATTTCCGTTTGGATTTCATTAATTGGCTGTTTGCTTTATTAATATTCCACTTTAAAGTAACATGATGTCTATTGGCAATCAATCTTGTAGTTTTAAATTATGGTCAAGTGATAAGAGGATTACACTTGATTTGAAACTTTATTCTCCAGGTTCTGTTCGGATTTGGAATATACGATCAGTGTTTTACATTATATAGGACTACTAGTGGTCCCGACAGACGTTGTCCTGAACACACGTCTTAAATCAGAAAATTGCAAACTTTTTTGAATAAGTTGTAACAATCTGGACCGTTTTGATGAAATTTTCTATAAAGAAAGTTATTACAATACCTGACATCATCACATGTACAGTTATCACAATTTGACCTATCGATTGCGTGTCAGTATGTATTTATTATGAACTAAGTTGAATATAGAATCTATTCTGAATAGAAGCTAGGACTCGTTTTGATTAAAGGGCAAAAAAGATAAAACTCGAGCTATTTTCATAACAGGTATAATTTTAATGCACAAAAAATAAATTTATCGTAATGACATTGAATGTGCAATGTTTTTGGTTAATCCTTGAAGAGTATAAACAAACAAATGCGATGGTTTGCCAAACCTCGAACATGCAACATATAATTGGCCGTGCGGAATGCAAGGGTTTTCTAAATCTAAGCCACAAATTGTCGTTGTTTGACCTTGTGACTTATTAATTAATGGTCATAGCAAATACCAAGCGAATTGGAAATTGCAAACTTTTGAATGGGTAGTTGAGTATGAAAGGACCATTGGGATCTGTGATAGAAGTACAACTCCACCCTGAAGTTTGCTACTCAAAATAATGCCCTCAAGAATATTCCCCATGCTTTTTTATGAACAATCACGCGCCCTTACATAATTCGGGTGCATTTTTAACTAACTGCGATATCGTACCGAGTTGTGAATCTAAACCATTCTCGAATCCACTTGAATCCACATAAAGAATATCATTCAAATTGGTCCAGCCATTTAAGAGGAACTAAATCACATACACACACAAAATAATTACATATATAAAGATATATGCTGTATCGTGGTGAAATGAATAATCTTTCCTATTCTGTATTTATTTTTTGTCTGATTTTGTGAGAAAAATCACTCATGGGTAAAAAAGTTATGCGTTTTTAGGTTTTCAATTAATATATTTTTAACTAATTGCAATATTGGACCGAATTGTGAATCTGAACCATTCTCGAATCCACTTGAACCCACACAAAAAATGTCATCAAAATCGGTTTAGCTCTTTAGGAGGAGTTAAGTTTCATACATACGCACAGAATAATTATATATATAAAGATGATTTGAAAAAATATTAATTAAACACGCTAAAAAGCATGATTCGTGTGCAATTTTGTAACAATGAAAGCCCTGTTTAGCCAGTTCAGCTAAAAATCGATTTTCGACGCCAACTTACGTAATTTTTATAACAATAACGTTGTTACAACGATGCAGGTGAATGTTGAGTTGAATGTTTTTAATGTTTTTAATTAATATCTTTTTAATTAATTGCGATATCAGACTGGATTATTAATTTAAACCACTCTTGAATCCCCTTGAACCCTTACAAAAAGTTTCAGCAAAATCGGTCCAGCCATTTAGGAAGAGTTTAGTCACATTCACTCGCACAGAAGATTAGATTAATAAATTAATTAAGATTAAAGATTAGATAAGAAGATTAATTTTATATCTATATATAAAGATATAAAATTAATATAGTTCAATAAGAGATAAAGCGACAATCTATATCTTCCTCTATGATGATACTTTGTAATGTATTTGTTCTTAAAATTACTAAATCATTATTCCTATTACTGTTATGATTACATAATTGTCTTCACCCAAACTTTTAAAACGAGTATTTTTAGTTTTACAGTTTAAGGTATCCGTACACCTTTTCGAAGAATTTTTTTTAAAAAACTGTAATATTTGCTATTAAAATATTTTTTACTGATGAAATATAACTTAAAACTATGAAAAATACATTTAATATGTTACTTGTAGTACATAAAAAATTTTAGGGAGTAAAGCATAGTGTAAATAGTAATTAAATTGATTATTATAATAACGCACATAACTCAAATGTAAACAAAAATATCCCTTTTCTGTAAATTTGATGATGATCATTATAACAATTTTTAGGGTTGGTACTATTTTCCTGATGATAATCAATTTATTACAATTTTTATCAAGTTTCGAGTAAAAGAACATTGAAAAATCACTAAAAAATTATTACGAGCATGATATATACCTTAGTTACTAAAAACATATCAACTATATAATTATGAAAATAGTAGGGGTTCTTTAAATCTATAAAACAAATATATTTATAAAATTTGAACTAATTTGGTTCACAACTTTTTCTGATATTTACGTTGTCAGATGTCAATACGTTAAACAAATTCATTTTGAGATAAATCAGAAATAAACTGTGAACTGCAAATTTTAATATTAAACACAATTTGATATACTTAAAATGCTCCTGATTTATAAATAACACCTTCTTTGCTCTCTAAAACATTGATTTTTTTTCCTTGTAGCTCTTAAATTTTTTTTACGCTGCTTTTCATTTGGTGTTGAATGTCGTTCTGCGTCGTTAATTCTATTTATGTCAAGATGTTTGTATGCTTTTAAAATAAAATAACCAGGAGTTATATTAAGTTTTTGAAAAATTTCAACAAAACCCTTGTATCCATCATTAAATTGGATCACAGCATCCAATGCACCAGATTTTAAAAATTTGAGGCACACGAAAACTTCCTTGGGTACTCTCTGCCATATAACGCCATTTAAACACTCGTTTGAATTTTGTGTTTTGCCATGCAGGCATTTAGTAAGCAGTTCTTTGGTACACAACTCTAAATATGTATGCTTAATCGTGTTTAGTACTTCATTTGATAAGCCTTTATATTTTTCGTTTGGATTTTTGCCACAAGACAGTGCTCGCTGGTTGTAGCACCAACTATATTTTCCGATGGGACACTGCTCATGCATCGGTTTCTCAACACTTGATGATCAATGAAACAAAGCCGCAATAACATTTTGCTGAAGACCGGATAGGTATCCAACATTGCTACGAACAGCAATCCCATAATAGTTTTGCAATCGGTCAATAAAAGAGTCGGTGAGTTTGCCTTTACCAGACATATTTTTATTTTTAGACTTTAGTTTGCGCAATCTCGCACCTACTCTCTTTTGAACATGACCAATGCATTCATATTTTGTGACGCTATCCTTCCCATAAGTATCTTTGACACTGATAAAGCCCTTAGAGTCCCGTCACCATAATAATGTGCATATTTAAGGCCTCGTTTGACAATAGAACGTTGGAAGATTCTCGTAGCACCAACAGCTACCATTTTTAACGCAGAACCTTGAAAATTGCTATGGCACACGTGATCTGCTGCAAAAGTTTCCGACTCAATGCTTCTAGGCATTTTAGAAATCTTTCTGCAGGTGGGACAATATGACGACATTATATTTCAATGTCTACTACTTTACCAGTGTCAACTGACAAAGCTGCGACACACCCATTCATGGAAGAGTAACCTCTACGCTGCCACGTTCCATCAACTGAAATGCCACATTCAACAATTTTATTTTTAGTAGGATGTAGCACTAACAGTTCAGAAGCTGGTTTTTGCACTGATAGTTCACTAACTTCTGAAATCACAGACATAAGTTTATTCTCATGATTAGTGTACGCAGTTTTACTGAGCCTGGGTAAATTTAACGTACCACATAATTTAAACCCAGCAGAAAAACCTTTCCCAATTTGTCTCATACCATACACAAATCTTGTATTTACTTCAGGACAGTTTAAAGGTTTCTTTGAACTAGAAAACCCTGAGTAAAAGTCACAATGTTTACACCTGATAACAAAATTTGAGCACAAACCATATGTGGAATCCTCAGAAAGCAGGATACCTTCTTCGAAACATCTTGGGCAGCAAAGTTGTAAAAACAAATTTAAAAGGACTTCCATATCAATTATTCTGTTACCAGTAAATGGTTTACGTTGATATTCTGCTATTTCTTCATCAAAGGCAGCAGGTATTTAAATTTTTGAATAACTGGCGTTGGTAGATGTTGCGCTGCTATTCTTTGAATGTTTAATGGTAGATCCATTACCTAGAAATTGGCGTTTTCTCTTTGCACTAACTCTACGTTTAGCATTACCCATTTAAAATGACAAAAATTAAAATTTTCTGCTATAAAAAAGGATTAAACAAAAGCTTATAAAGAGCTACGCAATCATAAGCAAATGTAAACAAACAGTAAAGCATTCTATTTTCTTGCCAGATTCTAGATAAAAATATAAATAAAAACCTGTTGCCAATTATATTCTTGATAATTCTGAAAACTCAAATTCATATTTTAAAAAGTTTAAATTTCTTACTATTGCATATTTAAACGATACTTAGAAAAATAAAAATGTCAACAAACATTTTTTCTACTTCGCAATGCAGACTTGTACTTCCGGGTTCAAAAAGGTGCTATCGAATGAAACTCAAATCCCCATAACTTAAGTTCTAAATAAGATAGAAACAAAATTTAAACTCCATTTTAATGAAAAAAGTTAATATTTTCAAATAACATTTAAATTAAAAAATCGAAAAATTTGACGAAAATGACGTTTTGAAGGTGTACGGATCAGTACCTTAAAAGTACTGACCTAAAATATCAGCATCGGCCATAGTAACTCCTCGTCTAACAAACTGCTCTTTTTCGTATTTCCAGAAACGTTACGATGCATATTTCATTTCTCCTTTTGATGCTGACTAAGGCATTCGTTCATCCGTGTTTTGTTTCGATTTATGAAGTTTGTATGTTTATATTTACATGTTCTTTAACGAAAGTGATACTGAATGAGAATATTTGCCGGAAACCGAGGAATACGACAGTGACTTTAATACGCATTTATCTATTTGTGATGAAAAGGATGAAAAAAAGGAATAAAATAATACACGCATGTGGAAAAACTTTTTGCTCCGAAGAACATTTCGCGCAATTTCACAAAAATTTGTAATGTTAGTTTTAATTTTTCAATTTTTTTTTTTAAAAATATTTGTGACCTTCCATTTTGTAACTTAACTTTTGCAATTTTATTCAATCTCAATATAAGAAAATTGGTCTTACAAAGTTTTCTGTGTTGGCTATACTGGCTCTACATCTAAATAACACATGAGGTTGCAATGAGACTGCCGAAAACTTAGCACATATGCACTAGTGGTTACATGGTATTAAAGGGGTCAAAGTAAAATTAAACAAGATATGTATTTAACCTTTTCGCTGGGTAGTGCTACCTTTGCTACGTGTACTTTGCCCGTGGAAATCGGGGAATTTGCAGCGAGAGGGTTAAGGAAGGATAGCTAATTGCACAGGTATTAAAATATCTGGGTTTCAAACTAAAATATTTTCTGTCATTTTCTTTTTAACGTTTAAGTAAAGGTTGCAAGAAATAAATATAAATACAAAAAATTGATAAAATAAATAAATTAATTAAATTAAATTAAATAAAGGCTTGTAGGATTCTGAGAATGAGAAAAAAAATCATACATGCACGCCTTATAGAGACTGAAGACCCAACAGGTGAAATTGCTACATTTTGTGAGTAAAGATATTAATTTTAATGCGAAAATATTAAAATTTAATCTTTAAACTTAATATTCTCTGTTTCCATTTTTCACACTTTCTCACTAGATTGCTATGTGGTATTTGAATGTAAAATGTATTTTTAGGTCTATATTCTTCAATTTTTGCTATTGGAATCGGTAGATTTTACTTTGTAACATGATAGTTAGAAAAAAATAGTTATTTAAAAGTGCATTATATATATATATATATATATATATATATATATATATATATATATATATATATATATATATATTTAATTTTAAAAGGATCTAAATAAGAGATAAATTTTAAATTTGTGGTATACAGAATGCAGACATTCTTTAGATGTAATTTTATATAAGCATGTAGTATCTACTTTAACTCCTTCAAAAGTGATCTTATGCGTAACAGAAATAAAGTTAATTAATTTTTATTGTTTTTGAGCTCATGCCCCTTATGCTATTTAAAAAACTGAGTAACTTTATTGCAAAAATTGTCGTGTTATTTTAAACTTTATACTTTACTATAAATTATAAAAAAAATTATATTGAAATGAGAAAAATGTACTGGCTTAACAGATGAATTGAACACATATTTTTAAAACTCCACATGGATTTCCCCTTAAAATTAAATCAAAAACTAATTTAACACACTCGCATATAGATACTATTTTTCTCAACTTAGAAAAGACATATTTTTTCTAAGACTTTTTTTTCAAAGTTAAATACAGGCCTTATGCAATAAAGGAGTTTCATAGGACTCCAGGTTTCTTACATTTGAGTCACATTTCTCCATCACAATTGCTTTGGATTCGAAATTGAATAAATTTCTTTACATTGTTAATACAGATGCTACAACTTTTTTTCCTGAAAGCAGGTATTTCCAACATATACAATCAGGAAGTACTTTATTTTACACATAATTTCATAAAAAAAAAAATATATAATTTCGAGGAAAATTATGTGATATTTAAGGTGACTGCCTACCTTGAAAATGTCGTTTTTCGCCTACATATGACATTTTTTTAAATTCAAAATCTTATAGTCTAAACAGTTTTCTTTCCAAAACAGTTTTTCTTTTTCCTTTATGCGAAATAGAAATACAGTTATAGTAATTTAAAAAAAAACATCAGTCTATGCAAAAGGGCAGTAAGACAAATCTTTAAATGAGTTTTTCTTAGAATTATGTTTTCGAAAGAAACTCTTTACCACATACATGATATCTTAAGAGCCAAACCAGATAACGCTTTGAAATTTTGTAGGAATGTTTACTATATCATTTTGCATAAAGTGGACCATAATTTTGTTCCAGGGTAAATAACTTTTTCATTTAGAACAGTTTTTATAAAGAAAAAACTTAAAAAATATCAAAATGTTCATATTATTATGTATATTTGTCTGTAATTTTTTTGTATTTTAATATTTCTCTTAGAATTTGGTTCATTTTGAAGAGCACAATATGTATGTTGAGTTTAAAGAAAATTATGATAATTGTATTAAAATTTTTTTTATGCAGTGTTACCCGTTTTATAGTAAAAATTTGGTAAAATTTCCTTGAAAACAACCAATTTATCTATAAGTACAATATTTATTTAAAACTTTTTAAGAATTTACATATTTTTTTTTATTTTTCTTCCCCAAAACACTCAATTTGTTTCAAAAATTTGTTTTTATAAAAAAAAAAAATTGCCTCCGAAGGTAGGCAGTCACCCTAATCAAATCACACAACTTATAATCTCAGAATTATTTTTCCTCAACAACTCTTACATATTGCATCTTATTAACACAGAACTGTATGCAATTCTTGTACTCATCTACATCAATAAAGAGTGAAGATAGAACTCGGAATTAATTGCACTGAACCAAAAATCGTTGTTTGTATTTACAGTTTCTTGTTGCGCATGCCATTTGATACTTCCGAACTTTCACTCGGTGATTGTTCTGTTTAATGTGTTGGCATCTCATTAAAGGAAGCCGTTAAGATTGCAGACTGCTGTATGTCTAATCTTAGAGTAAAAGAAAAACAATTAATTGATCTGCGTTAATGAGATAAATGCGTCACGATAAGGGATTATGGGATTGGCGAAAGAAGCGAAGGTTCAGTGTTGCCTTAAGCTGAAGACTAAATATCAATATCGAGCAAGTATTGTGTATTAATGGGTGAAGGAAAACTGGAATTACAGTATTGTTTGATTAATTTAAAATTTTACGGCAAATAACGTTAATGAAACTTAAGCATTTAATGCAATGGATGAGCAGTAGTTAAAAATAAATAATTAAAAATAAGTGAATGCAGGTATAATTCTTTTGGATTGCTCAAAAATATGGTGGATAGTAGTTTTAGAACTAAACACACAATTTTTCTTTTATACTTTTAAGAACTGGAGAGTTAAAAAAAAAGAAAAGCGCATCATTTTTTATCTTCTTTTTCAATTTTTTAATTAACTTTTAATGTAAGGAATAGAGATTTTATTTATGTTATTAGTTGTAAATAAAAGTTTATATAGTGTGGAATTCGAACAACAACAAAAACCATTGCAATAAAAATGTTTATATACAGCATGAACTTTCATCGTGAAAGCATTGCATGCAACAATTTATAAAACACTCATTTTATATATTTTCCTTAGGTAAATTTGTTTTAATCCTTGAGTAGCATAAGGATTTGATCATAAAACTTAAAATCTCATAAGTTGTTTTATTGCATTGGTCAAAATTTAAAATTAAATTGTTGATATATTTGCAACTGGATATAATTAATTTTTTATTCATCAATGTGTGTGTTATTTAAAAAATGTAATTCATATAAAGTTACTGTGGAAAAAATGTAAATTGTTAGAAGTTAATTAAAATGTTAAGCAAAAAATTTACGAAGTTAGTTTCAAGATTATGTAAACTGTAAAAATAACTCTAAACAAAACGTGATTGGCGTGGTGAAAATAAACTTTAAAGAAAACTGTACACCACTTTACACTGCTTAAAAGTCTACTAAAAGAAGTTATCCTATTCAAAAATATGAATTAATTTAAGGCAAGAAAACTATTTTTGTTAATAATTCAAAGTACTATGTTAGTAACTATTCGAATTATTTTCTTATCATACTCACAGAAGTTTTAGTTTATGGCTTAGGGCTAGTTTTATCTCCATTAAAATAGATAAGATAAAAAAATGATAATGGATGCGGATATATATCATAGAATGATTTTCAGAGAAGATAATTGTCGCAATTAGAACGACAACAGCAAACTTTGGTTTTTATTAGAATTTAGAATGATACAAAAATACATTATTAAGCTTAACTTTAACGATCAGTAATATATTAATTGAGCATGCCTTACAAATGAATTACTATTAAATTAAATTAAACATTCTTTCAAAAATAATTATTTAAAAAAAGCGAAAGTATGCAAATATTAAACTGTTTATGTGGTTTCTTCAAACTAAATTTTTAGTGTACTAAAACCTTTTTTGTGGTAGAATTATTACACATGCATTTTTTTAGAAGATAAATTTTCCAAAAGACGGTTCATCTTGATATATAAATTAGCTATTCTGTTTTTAATCGTTACAAAACTTACAGCACTGGATGAAAAGTTTCTCACTTTCTTCCAATGAAAATGAGTAAATATATATTGACCCTACAATCTTAACTTTTTTTCTTTGTGTACTAATTTTCTAAAATAAGGGGGATGGAGGATCTTCATAATTTTATAGGTATAACTTCATAACGATCAAATGCACCATGGCTGATAAATGTGTATGACGATAACGAGATATTTATAGTCCATAGTAGGAAAATAGCATTTTAACTACAAACATCATTCAATAGGAAACAACAAACCAAAAGAAAGGAACACAAAAACAGCGACAGCAGAAGCACAATATACGTGGAAAAATCCTGACCAATCGATATCTTAGATTACTGACCGTCATAACCGGGATCTGGTACTGTCAGGTGTATTTGTTGTTCCATTCTAGCTTGTGCAGAGATATTTCTTGGAAACCTATTCTTTCCTTGTAGATTTGGGATAAAAATATACTTTTCTCTTCTGCATCTTTTTCATTCGCGAGTATGAAAAGTATTTCTAGGATTTCACCCTAAGGCTTTTTAGAAAAGAGTCTTACGTAAGCTATAGAACATCATGCCCATAGGAAGAAAAATTAAATGATATAATACAGTTGTTATTCCAAGTTATATTGGTCAGTATAGGGTCTCTAAGGTGTTTTACATGAAAGATATCGGATGCATTTTACATTTTTTGTTCACATAGAAAACAGAATTTAACTCTAGAATTTTTTAAAAAAACTTAATAAATCCATTTATCGGTTACAAATCTTAATATATTTATTTAAATACTTAACAATTTTAGAATAAAGCAAAGCCTAATATTATAACGAAAATATCTTGCTTAAATATGCGGGATGAAATATTTAAAAATAATTTTTATATGAGCAACCGATATATATTTATTAGAAAAAAGAAAAAGTTAATATATATATATATATATATATATATCGGTTATGTTATATATAATACTATATATATATATAGTAGTAAATAAATTATAAAAAAGACTAATAAATCCTAAAACATCTTAAGAACAAACCGAAAGAACCAAGAACGGGGAGCCATTACAAACCAAAAAAGAGAAATATAGCTAAAGTGGAAAAAACTATTATGGTTTCCTGAGCTGTCACTGGCTTAGGATAGTGAAACAGGGTTAAACAGTGTTTTGCGAGATCTCAACCTTCCCCTTCAGCTGAAACTTTCGACATATAATAGATAAACCAAGGCAAATGCCGAGAAACCCACGTGGGTGAATATAACATCAATCGAATAGAATTGGAAAACTAAATTACTATAGGAATCCGGACGAAATAGACAAATATAAATATGCATAAACAAAAATATTTGCAATAGAGGTTAATAATTATTATGACCATAAGTAATAATAATGAAAATGGGTGAAAAAACTAAAATTTTACCCGATATATTCCGATTTCAAGGGTATACTAACACCAAGCACAAAAATACTGCGTAACTAAAAATAATTTCGCCATCTATATATATATTTTTAGTAACTAAACTTAATATAAGAAAATTAAGAATAATATACTATAACCTAAATGGAACTGAATACATTAAATAATAATGATTAAATAGCTATAATTTTGAAGATATATATTTATATATAAAATTAGCTGGATAATTATAGTCTAGGCAACTTCGAAAGAATTTTTTATATTTATTAATTTTTAAATCTTCTTCAGATACTAAATCTTTATTTCTTTTTATATAATTTAGAATAATATTTCTAAAGTAATTGAAATATGAAGGGAACTATTCCAATATGGCATTTTTATAACATCAAAATCAAAATAGTCATTTTATCAAAAATATTACTTTTTAGCATATTATTTTCAACTTTTAATTGAAGATCTAGGAAGTTTGCTGACTCTAAATTGCAATAGGTTTTTATTAATTTCAAGTAGAGTGGATAATACTTTAAATTAGGAGTAAATTCAACTTTATTGCTGAAAATAACTAAATCATCGATGTATCTGAAAAAGTAACAAGAGTCTGTATCAATTTTTCATTCTAGTAATAGTGTAAATAAATATTAGCCACACTATTACTTGCTGGGCACATTGTGGCAGACCATTAATTTGTTGATAGTAATAGTTATGAAATATATAATTTTCTTTCAAAACAAATTGTATAATAATATAAATTTATCATAATTTATCAATTTATTTAATGAATATTTAATATAGACATTTCTAAGTACTTAAATCATATCCTCTATATCAATAGACTTCTATAAGTCTTCAAAGCCAAAGCTATGCAAAGATTTAATACACTTGCCTTGCATGTTCTCAACGATATCTTTACTATTTTTTACAATAACGGAGTTTGAGATATTGTCTAGTGTGTGTTGTATAAATTTTTGCAACACCTTGCCTGGTTGTGTAATATAGGTATTAAAACCATTAGTAATAGTTCTAAGTTTAATTGGGCTCTTATGAAATTTTGGTGTTAGAAAAATATAAGGACAATTGATATTCTTTGTATATAAATCTAGTTTTTTGTAAAAAGCTGAAACACGGTTAATGGTTTCTCTACTGCTGCTATTAGGTTTAATAAACGCGCTATTGTTTTGAAACTGTTTGTCAAGTATAAAGTTATAAAACTATTTGCAAATGATTGCATTGTTGCCCGGAACTTTATCTTCATAAACAATAATGAAATATTTCTGATGATTTGAAATTTGGTGTTTTATATCTTTGTACGTAATATTTTTATCGGTTTTATAGTTCAGCTTAAGTAGTTCACATAAAACTTTGCATTTAAACTCATTAAAAGCTTCCAGAGGAAAGTTGTATTTAATCGCTATTTTTGTAATGAAGTTATCAATATCTTTAGAAACTTGTGCGTTAATAACTTTATTATTATTAGAGCGCATTAATCTAAAGCCTGTACCCTTAACCATTATTTCTTAAAGAGTTTTATCTTTAATAATATTTAAATTACCTGATATGACATGTTTATGATGTCCCTTAATAAAATCTACATATTTATGACAATTACAAACAATATTATTTTTTTTTGCAAATCAAAAGAATTGTAGTTAAAGTTGGATCTACCAAATTTCTTATTGTATTTAAAGGCCTTTTTAATTTTAATGTTTTTTCTGAGAAATATTGAATATATTTCTCAAACGCATTAGTAAAGTTTACGTGATTATAGGATTTATTCATGAAAAGGATGTTACAGTATTCAGTTGTAGAATTTAAAACTTTATCATTTATTGATGTATTAAGCTTACTAATTAAGAAATTACAAAAAATATTTCATAACATGTAAGGCTTGACAGTCTTTAAAATTATCATAACCAAGTATATCATTAATAAGTTTGATTTCCTTTTTGTTCAAACCAAACATGAAATTTTTTATTTGATTAATATTATAAGCTGTTTCAAAACTACTACAGGTTTTATTAATTTTAAATAAATATATCCTATGCTGTAATATCCTTGGAATCTCTACTATTTCTTTTATTCCTTTTACCTCTTTTTACTCTCTTGGTTAGTTTATTAATATTATTATTGTTACAGTTATAAAAAAATGCTTTGTTATATTTTTGTTGTATGCATTGCAGAACATTTTTGCCATTATATAATGTGTTCAGTCCCCCCATGTGTATATGTTGTATTATAGAAATGAATAAAATGGTTTTCCCACCATAATCTATCTTTTAAAACGTTAACTATTCTAAGAATGAATATATCTATATTATCAAAACCATGCACACACACACAGGTGAAAGTGTCTAATTTCAATATTATTGTTATTTAGTTATTAATATAATGTTTAGTATAATATCTGGGATGATTAATTCGAATATTTAAGTGTGTGGAATATGTGCAATTTAATAGAAATAATACAGTTAAAATATTAATAATTATGATAACTTTAATTGTATCATTAAATTAATACTAAAAAAGAACTACTTATATTACAATGTTAACAATCTTCAACGAACTAAAGGTTTGTCACAAGGTATCCCAGCTAGTAACTGTCTAGGAAATTTATGTTTACATTTTTATGAACAATAACTTCTTAGATAATTAATTCTTCGTATTACATTTTTGTTATATAAATAACGTTATCATATTTGGCAAGAAGGAAAATTTAAAAACGAAACATTAACTTTTATCTTTGTTACCTTAATTAATACAGAAAAATAATAAAAACTTTGAATCAACATTTCTAGATATTGAAAAACAAATAAAAAATCCAATAAATAAGACAAAAATTATAACAAAAGAGAGGAATTTAAATTTATTTTTATTAAGATACCACACTGGAAAAGTAGTTTACATATATCAAAAGTCAATTTCCACTCACAAAAACATACACACACGAATATATATGGATATGTTGCACAGAATATTAACCTGGCACTTCTGGTGGAGGGTATATCATACTCACCGTCTAACTTTTTCCAACGCTTCTTCTAAGCCTTTCTTGGAAATTTGATACTTTCTCGTGTAGCTCTAACTTTAAGATCATATCCTTTGAGGGGCCTTACCTTGTAGGCAAATTTTAAATATACATTTTTGGATAGTGCCTCTTCGGGTTCGGGTCCTGCACGTGAATCACAGTTACAGTTCTGAATGCATGAGCACGTTTTAAATCGTCCTTATGCTATGGCGTTTTATTGAAGTTTTGATGAAGAAATGTGATATTTAAGTAATTTAATAGATATAACAAAACAGTACTTTTGGACGAAGAAATTCTCTTCGTGGTTATAATGAGGAAGAATTAAATGATGAAGTGTATAAAAGCAAGTATGATTCCTCAACTGAAATCAATCCAAATTTAAAAGAGACAAACACTGTTGAAAATAAATATTTTATACGTAGAGACACAAGGACATTTGTCAAAAACATAATTTAAAGGAGACAACTGGTACACATCCTATCCACTTTCAGATGAATTTTTGAAAGAAAAAAAATATTGCTGGAAAAATAAAATAAAATAAAAAAAGAAATTTCAGAAATTTTCAATTTCAAGAATAGAGAAGCTTACTCCTGGATGTTTAGTTTTAAAAATATACAGCTTAAAAAAATTAAGATCCAGTGAAAACATCACACTTACTCATGACGTGATTAAAGGAATGTATAAACAATGTACTGAATGCTCTTATAAAAAGAACAAAAAAACTAAATTTACGTGTGAAAAATGTAAAAAATATATTGTATTTCCTAATGTTTTTCCTTTTAAACTTTTGTGTACAAATTTTTTAGGGTAGAAACATAGTGTAAACATCCTCGGATATGATATTCCCTGCGCGAGAAATTTAGAACGTTTTTTTTACGGGAGTGATGCGGGTTAATGCTCCTTTAGTTAGAAAAATGCATGTTTTTTGATACAAAGAATTTATAAATTATACTAGCATGTTAACTTTTTATATAATATTCGGGAACATTCAAATTATGTAAAAGAAGTATGCAAAATATAATTATTTTTCTTAAAGTTAAAAACAAAACAAGTCATAATAGATTACTTGGATAAATCCTCGGATACATTTAAATAGAATGTGCATTTTTGAAGTTACTTATATATAGAAAAAATATAGTAAAAGAAAAGAAAGGAATATAACATTTTATAGAAAAATATATTATGAAAATGTATGGGATAAAACACACAAATGTTCTCAATATAATCTTGTTTCTATAAACGAAACGCGATATTTAAACTTATATTCTATAAGGAGCCATTTTTCATAAAGTAGCTTAGCTTATTGAAAATCTGACTTCAATTTTTATTGAGCTCTATAGAACGATTTTATTTTGTTCCATCGAATTCTTTTCTGAGAACGAACATGTTTTCCTTTTCTAAGTTGATTATTCAAGAATGCTGAAAATGAAAAAGAACGGTATTTTCTAGTTTTGCGTATTATATTCTGTGTTTCAACATACTTGAAAGGATAGTAAAAGCTATAAAACAGCTAAAAATGCATGCTATTACCATATGTCTCAAATGTGGATAAGAAAGATCATTTTTTAAATTTGAAGGAAAGAAAACATCAGCAATCCCATTTGTACAAAACTGTTTGGACTTGGTTACGAGGTGTTTAAAAGAGTAATATAAGAATTAAAATTTTGTGTTTAAGTCTTACTGTATGTGAAATTTTCTTTCTGTTTCAGTAAAATTATCATATAATCATTGTTAGTATAATGATAACATATTAAATCAAGCCTTACTTTTTTATTCATTTAAAGCAGTGTGTGGGATCGACTGTAACTTAATATAGGAAACAATATAAATCTTTTACCGTATTTTGTCATTTTTGCTTCTCAAATTCTGGATTCTTCTAATCGATATAAATTCCGAAATATATTTAATTAATTAAGGGTTTATAGATAAACCCTTGCACAAAATAAAGTTCATATTTAAATTTATATTAATAATGCTGATTTTCCTAAATTTTATGAAAGTTATTGAATGTTACATCTAATAAATCTCTAAAATCACTTACTTACATAAAGTTGATTTCAGGAAAGTAAAAAAAGTAGGTATCTTTAAAAAGACACCGTTTTGGAAAATTACTATTTCTGTCTATACTAATCTACTCAATAACTTAAGCCCTACTCTTCAATTTTAAATCACATAGAAACAGTATAACTTGAATATTTGAACAAGTAACGTAATCTTTTGTCATTCGCACTGAGTCACAATATAATTTTGTGCATTTCAGATTATTGCACAGAAGTTATCATATTACTACACATGCTTAAATTACTACATTCCACTTTACTCCCATAAGGACTAATGAAACCCATAATTCTAATCGCTAAGTTATTTAGCAGTCACCAATCAATATAAAATGGGTTTCATCTAAATTGTTGTCAAAAAAATTTAATGCAACTTTCGCGAATATTTAACATACAGCAATACCTTGACTTACGCTGCCCCTACTTTTATGAGCTCGGAGTTACGCTATTTTCAAATCTTGGCAATCATATTTTTCAACTCCTACTATTTGCTCACACACTCTCTATATATTTATTTATCTTGGTGGAATTCTCAATCGTTAATAAAATACATTTGGAAACGCTCAATTGAGCTGGAATTTTATATACATGATTATTTTGGATGAGACAATACAAATCTGAATAACAAATTTAAAATTAAGTTCATACAAAACTTGTGATGTTCAAACTAGAATGTATTTAACAAAGATAAGAAAACTAACCTTTATATAGATCAAGACTGCACATGCTGTAATCATTGTTCTATTATAAAAGCGTGTCTGGTTGAAGTAATGAGAAAACATAAATTTAAATGTATACTCACAATGCGTTTATAAATCAGCAGAATAATGTAATTTATAAGATGTATTTCAATAGGATTATACATGTTAATGTAATCTTTGAAAAAAAGAGTTTACCTGTAACACACTCTTTCATAAAAGGCTATGTGAACTTTTTTCTAAGAGAGTTTCAATAACTATCTGAAATGTAATAGAAACAATTTTTTTTAGAATGAGTATCAATGCATAATTTTCCACCCATATATTTATATGAAATTCATAATTAAAATTTAATTTAGTGTTTTTTTAAAAAAAATAAATTGCAGTTAATACCAAAAATAATCGTTATGGTCGAAATAACTTTATAAGTTTCACATCAATTATTTTTAGTCATTAGTTAGACATTTATTAAATACCAATTTGATTCTAATTTTAACAAACAAATTTTAAATAACATTCTTCAATATTTTATTTCTTTTTCTTCTTCAGCCATTTATGTAAAACTTACTTTAAACGTGAGCATTAGAGAGTAAAAAGTATTTTTTTCTCTACTTCTAGTGAAAAAATAAATTTTGAAACCAGTTTTATGTTAGCGAAACCAATCTCATTTTCACGTGTTTCCAATAAAAGTCGTTTCTTTTCTTCTGTTTGTTCTATTGGTCATGAGCAAATAGCAGGGTGATCGAGAGGTGTGAATAACATAAACACACACACATAAAAAGTAAAGATCCTTCACCATTATCTAAGAGAGGCCATTTGTGCCGATGAGCTAGAACAATAGAGTGGCGATTATTCGTCTTTGTCTCGGATGATATATAATACCGATATATATTTTATATATAATACAGAGATATATTTTGAGCAGTTTGTTTGGGAAAAACAATTTTTCTGCGATCGATATATCGCATTGTATTGACCAAATGAATTTTTTAATTCACTTAGAGATTGAACTCTTTCAACAATACCTGTGCAAAAATTTTCGTAAAATGAAAAGTACTTCTTGCCAGATGTATTCTTTATTTTCCCACACATTATCTTGTAAATTAAGTTTTTAATCATATTTTTTTTAGACTTTGAATCATTTAATTTGCTCAGGTATTTAATTTATCCTTATAAACATGGCCATAAACTCGATAAATATTTCATATCCACAAGTTTGAGAAATGACGGATTAATGGTAGAGACATCATATTGAGAGACAGTTAAGATTTAATAATTTTTTCATAAGCTATTATACATGTTACATAAGTAATTTATGAAAGAATTTGAGAACTTTTATTGTATTCATTTGTTTTCTATACATATTCCTTTATCTTTTGTCTATTGCACTTAAATACTTTTGCTATTTTAAGATATTGTTTAGAATATTGTGTAATTAGGTCTTAATTTTTTCTTTAAATATTGTAAAGAATTTTAAATTGCATGTTTAATAAGTCGGTATTACTTTTTGTTGTGTTTATTTGTGATAAAAGTAAAATTCGCATCATATATTATGATGAAGTTTCAATGGGTGAAATATTGCAGTGACAGCCAAGTTGGAACCATTTTGGCGACTTGGTAACCGGTACGTGCTATAGAAGAAGTGAAACTACTTTAAGCATTTTGTACGAATTTTAATGCACTTTATCCTGTATTTTAAGGACTGTTTTCATCAATCAATTGCACCACTCTTGAAAAACTTTTTTTGTTCATTAGAACTTCCTTTAACATAAAGTCGACAAATCTCGATTCATGTAAATGTGTTTATAATTAAAATTGTATTTAATTTATATAGACTTATTTAAAATTTATTAATTTAGAATAGTTTAAGGTATCCAACAACGTTTGGAACCACAATTTTAAAAAAGTGCATAAATGGATATTTTTCATGATATTTAGTGTCACTTAGATTAGAATACATGTATAAAATTGTTTTAAGGACATTTTGACAAAAAAATTATTTAACGGCAAAAAATTAACTTAGGATAACCTTTTTTAAAAATGTTCTCCTTTTGTGGTAAAAATGCTTTGATTATAATAATATTTTTCTTGCATATAGCTCAGACCTCTGTACAGAGGCTCAACTATGGGATTTGAAAAATTCACATTCTTTTAAGAGTTACAACCAATCGAAATAATTATTGGCGTTTTTTTCTTAAAATTTCTCTCCTTTGTTATCATAAAAGAGAGATAACCCCACTTCTAAGATATATATTTCAAAACATCTAGTTGAACCTCTGTACATAGAGGTCTGAGCTATGTACAGGTAAAATATTATTATAAAGGAAGCATTTTTCACAAAAGGAGAATGTTTTGAAAATGGGTCATTCTATGTTCATTTTTTGTCAGAAAATTGTACTTAAATAATTTTTTATTCTAACACTATTCTTAAAACAATTTTATATACATTTTCTAATCTAAGGGACACTAAATATCATAAACAGTATCCATTTATATGCTTCTGTAAAATCACGGTTGCGAACGTAGTCGGATACCTTAGAAACGTATTTATTATATTAATTCGCATAATCTAAATCATATAGTTTAACATTTTTTTATCTTTGCCAAGCAAAGATTATGTTACTTGAGTTAGAACTTGTATTGCCAAATTCGTTCATGATTAGGGATAAGAATACAAAGAACAACATGCTCAAAATTTTTTACCTCTACGAAAGCGAGAATTTTCGTTTCCGTACCATATAGACAAGCTGTTCTTTTTGCTGTTACAAACGCTTTCCCTCGCTAACAATAGAAGAACACTATGTTTAATTCCTTTTACTTCAAGCAATAATGTTCAGAATCTAACAAAAATTATACAGGGTAATTTTGATAACAATGTTTTTAAATTTAAAGCATCAGATATAAATGATTCTAAAGTCATAACAGAAATAGAAAAATGTTTAAATGAGAAGTTGCTTCCGGAGGTCCACATCCTGAAAAGTTATAAAAAATAAATGGTTATATGTATTTGAATGTGACAAAATATTTCATGAACATTTTCGTACTACAGTGACTTTAGTTTCTTTTGAAAGTTTATTTTTTCCCTAAATCATGACATATTTTAAATGAAAGGAAATTTTGATTTTATATTTAAAACGAAGCAGTTATTTTTGGATCGACCTATAATTCTTATTCCAATGGGCTCAACCAAAACGATTTTTTTGCTGAAAGCTCTAATAACGTGACCAGTTCCTTTGTTTCTTTGGCTTATTACATATTTGACAACGTTTGGTTTCCTGAATTTACGAAAGAGCTCTAAATTTGAACGTCTGTAAAAATACCATCAACTTGACTTCCTCCAAAAATGGCTTTTTTAGACCAAACTTGAAGAGACAAAGAGTATTTTCCTCCTTTTTTGTGCCATTGTCCAAGTTTCAGATAAGTATGCGAGTATAGGTCCACTTACATATACATAGTTCTCCTTTTTCTTAAAAATTTGAACTGAAATATTAATCGAGATATTGTTATCATTTTTGATCGGTATTCTAAATTGCGATACTGTTGGCTAACTGTGATCATGCAGCTATATATCAACGCTAGTTGGAAGTCAAGCAACTAAGTAATATAAAACACTAAAATCCAAACCAACTATATCTAAATCAACTATAGTGCATGCTATAGTTGATAATATAATATATCAACGCTCAGACACAAAATGTTAGAAATTTTTTTAAAGTAAATTTTTAAGCTACAATATGTAACTAAAAGGAAATTATTAATTTCTTAGCAATAAAAAAGCTATTAAATATTAAACGTTTCACCAATTATATAAAAAAGTTAAATTTTATGGATGAGCCCATCTTTTCTCCCTCCAATGGGGGCATTTTTAACTTATCAGTTATTAACAGTAAAAATATATGATAATGAACTAAAAGGTTTGATTAACAATTTCCGCATCCAAGAAAATATAAGGCCATTGTAAGCGTGTCTTTTCCTTTATATATAGAAATTCATTTTCATGAAGCAACTTATTTTGTTCTCAACTTAGACGATATTTAATTAAAATACGTCCAAGGAGTGCTTTTTCATCCAAATGCAACAGGCTACATTTTATATTATAATTAGTAAAGTTTCTAATTTGGCGTTTTATAAATAATGGTGATGCATTCCTACCATTTAAAAACTATTATCTAACAATGTTTCAGAAAGACTAGAGATGTTTATTTCGACTATCACATTGAAATTAAAATGAATGTTTGCTAAGATACCGATCAATCACACAGTCTTTAGGGATATCAACCATCTGACTAGCACAAATAACTCGAGATCATACTTCGTGATGAACCTTTTCTATCATTTATTTGAATGGAAATTCTTTGTAAATTAACGTATTTGATGGATAAGAGGATATAGCGAGACTTGGATTGAGTTATTTGTCTTGAGTGAATGCATTAACTGTGCGTATGTATTGATAAGACAGTGTATTTTGCTTCAGAGTTATGTTTGTTATCACACTATTACTTATTTCTTTATCAATCAATGCATGGAATTTAGGCTGAGATTGCTTTACTTGAATTGCTTAAAGTGTGACAATAGTTATGTGTAGAGAACAGGAATTATTTGGATTATTGTATTGATTTGTGAAATATATTTAAAATATTGTAAATTTAAGTATATTTACGTAAATAATAAGCTTAAGTCCATCTGTCTTTGTAAATGACTTTTAGAATTTCCTTACCAATTCATTTCAAAATTGAACCAATAAAGTATAAAAAGTACATAATTGATGCAATTAATGTTTTAAACATTAAGCTAAAAGTAGAAAATTCGGGGCTACCAAAAGTTAAGTTAAAAAATTAAAAAAAATAGTGAAATCAAGATATTGATTCTCTGTATACATATTTTTATGTTTTTAAAAGCCCTCGTATATAATAAACATAAAAACATTATATATATATATATATATATATATATATATATATATATATATATATATATATGACTCTAAAAATGTGTGCAAAAGAACAATCACAAGTTAAGACACGTAAAAATTATTTTTATACAATTCGTAAGTCTCCCTCAAATTTCTCATTTAATACATTAATTTATAATGGATATTTGAAATCTCTTAGCATATTTTCAATAAAAAATATGTGTTTTTGTGACACTCATTCCTTTAAGAATTTGACCATGACATTTAGACAAATTCAATCGATATAAAACTTTGTTAAGAAACATAATTACACATCAGTAGCACATCGGTAAAAGCGTTTAATTTGCTTGGAATAGTTTGTGTGCCATTTATTGCAGAAAATTGTTACATGAAGTTAGGAAAGAAAAAAGTAGAGAATATTCAACCAACTATTTTCTTCCGATAATATTTTAAATCCTAATAAGAAAGGAGATTTTATTAAAGAATGAAAGTCATATTGTTAACTCTTTAAAGTAAAATTTTAAGTGAAAGCGCTATATTCGTTTTATTTTCGAAGGAGCTCAGTTCTTTTTGTCATTAAAAAATTTCTTAACTGCATAGCTTCCAAGTTTTATAATGATGTGTGTGTAGAAAATATTGCGTTACTTTGTGGTAACTTTAAACCTGTTTTAAACGTTTTGATCTCTTTCACTTAAGTATAATCATTTCAATAATGTTATTCTGCCTTAAACTCATTCAGGTAATGTTCATAAGGTAGTTAATTAAGCAACATTAAGACCAAGTAAAGCTGGAATTAAGGCAAAATCACCAACATTTGTTTATTCCAAACATCGATAGAGTCAATTTATATACAGTTACTAAACGTGCAAACCTTAAAACTGTTGCCTTTGAGTGCGACTCACATTCACTCACACACGCAGAAAAATAAGTTTCAGTATATAGGATAGATTAATTAAGGTGACCATTTTTTTACAATGAAAAGGAGGACGAAAAACTTAAGAAAATATTACAACCTAAATATATGAAACGTTTTATTAATTCAAACAAAAATACGCTTACATTTTTAAAAATTATTATCTTAAACGAGTATTTTTCCTCATTGAAAGATTTTTTTTTGTCAACATATCGTTTTTTAACATATCGGAAAGTTCCGGTAAAATATATCTTTCATACTGAATTTTACGGTAAGCACTATAGCTAAAATATTAACATTCAATTTTGTGATATCTCACAAGTCAATTCACAAAAATCATTACCAACTGTAAAAAACTATTTCAACAGCTGCATTAGTTCCAGGGCAGCACAACGTAAATTTAAAAAGAATAACTAAATTTTTATATGGAATGTGTTCATTTTTGAAATGGTTAAGTACTTTCACTCATCTTTTATCAATTTCAGCATGTTGAGGTTCCAAATTGTTTCAATTTATTATAATTTAAATGTACATTCAGTCTTCCAATGTCATCAAACAAACCATTGTCAACGATTTTAATATCAGGCATTTATTTTGATAAAAAAAACAACAACACAGGTTTCTATATCTGCCCAATTTACTTGCGATGAAGTCAAAAAACACCATTGAAAACTGTTATTTGCTGCGATATTTGTTTCAGACCATTCTTAGACATTTTGGAAACATGTTTGGTTCATCTCTGAAAATAGAGATTAACAGATCAATTTCAAAATATTGAAAAGGAGGACACTTTTCGAGGAAAGACAAAATGTATAAAAGGAGGACTTTCTTCCCTAAAGTAGGACGTTTGGTCACCTTTTAATTAATTCCCAAAAAATATATTGTCAATATTGTTTTATACATAAGATAAAACTTAAATCATATTTTAAAACATAATATACTTACCGTGTATCTCCTCCTAGATTTAGAAGTGGCATAAAACAATAAATATTGTTTTATTAGTTTGACAATCTTATTATTCTGTCAAAGAATTAAACTCTAATGTTTAACAGCGAGGATATGTTTAAACAATGTTTTAGTAAATCCAAGTAATTATATTTTCAACAATTACAGAAATCGTTACAATTTACGGATCCCATAATGTCTTTAGAAATCCACTTGAAGAAAGAACATAAAATGGATCAGAATCCATTTACATTTAAATTCTTTAATTTTAAGCAATTGCGATTATGTGTTCCTTCATTCGTATAACACATGTTACTGCACACACTATATTCCTTCTCCTACTGTTGCCGTAAAATGCGACAGTAGGACTTCGAATTTATTGCATTTTACCAATAATTGTTTGCTTGTTCTGCATTTCCTTGTTGCACATGCCATTTCATGTTTCCGATGCAGTGCGGGAAGATCATTCCATTCAATATGTTTACATTTTACTGAATGCTTAAAAGAGGTCGTTAAGATTGTGAGCCGCGTGCATATATAATCTTTTAGCAAAAGAAAGAAAGTTAATTGTCCCACGTTAATGAGATAAATGCATCACGATAAAGTGTTATGGGGTTTGCTGAACGAAGTGAAGGCTGAAAGTCTTAAGATAAAGATCAAATACCGGAGGCGAGGATGTAGAGTGTACATAATTGGATGAAGATCCCGGAAGCATTATAATTCAATTAATCTAAAATGTTATGAGAAAAACATGTAATAAATTTGATGTTTAATACATTTTAATTAAAGAAAATGTTAATGTAATACATGAAAGAAGAGGTGGTCTTTTTGAATTTATAAGCGAAAGGGATTTTTTAACCTGTTTATAAACATACATTATAAGTAAATCTTATTTAAACAATTATAAACAGCTACTCTTAGAATTTCCTTATTTATTGATAAAACAAAAGAATGTTATGTAATTTTTTTTAAAATTAATTTTTGTTTGAAAAATTAACGATTATTGTACATAATTACAAGAACATTTATCCGAAATCTAATAAAATTATATTAAAATTATAAGTTATTATATTGCTTTAAGGCTTGATTTTACATAAAATATCTCAATAAAAGCATTTCCAAGTTTACAAAATTTCTATTGCATTTACATAACGTAGATATGCATCTCAACGAAAAAAGTTCATTAACTTTATGTGCGAAAAAGTATTTAAAAAAGGACAAGTTTTTATTTAACAGAAAAAAAGTACAAAGAAGAATATATGGAGATTTAAGTATTTGACAAAATTGTATTACACTATTATTCGGAGATAGAACCATAGATGTTTGTAAATATATTCTAATTTGATACCCGTCATCCATACCTCTTTCAAAGAAATCTTTCTTCAGGTTCAATAACCAGGTAAGTGTAGCCTGTTGTGTCTCCCTCAATGCATGAAAACGAGAGATACCTTCAAAATGCCAAATAAATGGTAATCTAAAATGTCTAAATCAGAGCTATACGAAGTATGTTGAATAATTTCTAACATGAAACTTTATATGTGCTTATACGGGTTAAATACGATCATGAATTATCAAATAGTAACAGCACCTCTTTGCGCCGTGCCCTTCTTTGCTTCCGACATTTGGCTGCTTTCAACCTGTCTCTGGTTTGGTTGTATGTGTCTGCATTAATTATCGTAAGCTATTCAAAATATTGAATATGAATAACACCTTGATTGTCCCAAACATAGCAGCCATTGTGTTGAAGTTAGATGCTGTCTTGAAATTTGGGCTGTAATAATGATATATTTTCCTCTTCATTTTTTTGTACTTGGACACAGTTGTCTAGAAAAATTTTGGAATTTCATCATTCATTACAATATGATGAAGAGAGATCCATCTTTTTCAATAACAAAATATCAATATCCCAGTGAACAGTTGATTATGGTATGAATGTAATGTAACCTGCAAACTAATTAAATTTCTGATTAACTTAAAAAAAATTATGAACTTTTCAAACATTATTATAAATAAGGAATGTTCTATTTCATATTTAAAAAATATGTCTAATTTAATTGAGATAAAAATGTACAGCGGTATTATTTGAGACACACACACACAAGTTTTCAATTTATAATCCTATATTTCAGAAACAATGCTTGGCAATTTATGCATCAAACGTACTATTCTTTACTTGATTTATACTTGAAATTACGAATAAATGTGTATTACGATTGAAAAATTCGTCAATCTCTCAAAATTCAATGCAAATAAAAATTGAAAAATTTTGACTTTAATCCTAATTTATTCCTGATATTTATTTAGTAGCCCAAACTTTGTGAAAACATATGGGAACCATTTCTGAATATCAATAAAACTTTATAAAGCTCAAAAAGGGCCACTATAAAGAAAACGTGTTGCTGCATCGGGATAGTTATTACCTATGTTTGGGAGATATTGCCATAACTGCAGACATCATTCAACCAGAAACAAAAGCAAAATGAAAGGTAAGGCAAAAATAAACATAGCAAGCACAATATGCAGAGGGAAAAAAAATGGACGAATCAATACCTTAGATTGCTTACCACCATAACTAGTATCTGGTTTTGTCGGGTGAATTTTTTGTTCTAGACTATTTTGTGTCTAAGAGATACTTATTGACAGAAATGTATTCTATCCATGTATGCTTGGGCCGAAATAGACCTTTTTTAGAGCATTAATTTTATTTGTAGAGAAAAGAAAGTGTCTCTGATTTTTTCTGCTAATATTTTTCCGTATTTGAACATCTGGTAAGGTGGTGTATTGCAGAACGCGGTATTAAGAAGGTAAGTTAGATGAACCGACAATTTCAACCAAAAAAGTGACTTTATGAAGTGTTTTACAAGATGTGATGGGAAATTTCTTTGCAACCGAGTTGTAATAAAGGAAGGGAAGTCATTACAAATTTATGGTATAAATTAAAAGAGAGTATTCCCTGAAATTTGTTATATGCCAAAACAATTCTTGTATTTGCCTCTGAAAGCAATAGATTTATTAGGAAGCCAGATTTCAATTTGAGACACAGTGAAAACAAAGCATAAAATATATAAGCAAAATACCATATATTATTCAAACGTTTTAAAGGAAATTTTTACTATAAAAGTATAATATTAATTATCCGTTATCTTCCTTTATTTTTAGAATTTAAGAACAGAAAAAGATGCTGATTTTTATATATATAGAAACATATATATTAATTAAAATATATATTATTTAATTATATATGTAGTATTTAAAATTATTAAACATTAATTATACTTATGAGTCAGCTAGCTTTTTGGATCTTCAAGTGAACGTTAAGAATAATTTGGTAATAAGTAGTATTTTTGATAAAATAGACTCATTAGATTTTAAC